>JBBPCY010073325.1:0-10397 GCA_037974405.1 Brachyalestes nurse | reverse complement strand
CTATCTATCTATCTATCATCTATCTATCTATCTATCTATCTATCTATCTATCTATCTATCTATCTATCTATCTATCTGTCTAGTAGGTTTAAATAGTATGTCATATACTATCCTCCATTAAAAGAGCATTTATTTGTATTTGGAATGTGAAAGTGCTCGCCCCGATGATCTTGAGGCTGTGGCGTCACCTGCTGTTCGAAACTGAAAGTGCTCGCCGCCTGCTGTTGGTATGAACTGGAACGGAGATTGTGTGCCAGATCTTCTCCTCCAACATCAGTGTCTGACTTCATAAATGCTCTACAGAATGAATGGACACCATCCAAGACTAATTGTGGAAAATCGCGAATTGGTGATGCCTAAAACCGCCTACTTTTATAGTGTATAATTTATAGAGTAAATATAGTCTAAATATGCCCCCAAATATGCTCCCAAAACACACAAAACACATAATTTTAAACTCAGCTTAATACATTACCCTTAAAAAATGTAAAGGTAATCTCAACACGCTCCACGCCGGAAACTTTTCTGATGCGTGAACGCTGGAAATAATGCAGGAGAAATAAACGCCCTCGGATTGGCACCTTTCAAACCTCCGGTCTCTGAGTACAGCAGTATTTCAGCATCCCAAGACGCCTTTCTTTGTGTTTCTCTCAACAGTACCAAAGCATTTATAGTTATATTTTATATGGAAATGTAGCTGAATTAACATTAATAGTTATGTTACAAAATTAGAAAATCATATATTTTTAAAATACTTTAGCACTAAAATGCATGAAAAACTATATACTGCTTTAAAAAAATCAAAACAATTGTTTGTTATGTTCTAAGAAAACAGATTTTCACAAGTCATTTTTACCAAGTTCAAGTCAAGTCTGAAGTCTTTGTTTGTGCGACTTAAGTCCGAGTCTCAGACTGGAGTCCCCATTTCTGTAAGAAAATATCCGTGAATGACAGAAGCCCCGAACGCTGTAACACTGTAACCACACCAGACTGTGATGACATCAAATCAAACTTGAGTTTAATTGAAATACATTATACAAAAATCTGCCTTCACTATATTTCATGTTCACATATAACAATCTATGAATCACAACCAAACATTAGAGTTTACCGGAAATAAAAACATTAGAATATTATCTATAGGACAATGTTATAATGTAAGATTTTCATAAACATAAACCTCTACCCCAATTACAATAATATTTGATACATTATTATAAATCACCACCAGAATGCATCGTCACTGACCCCAATTAACATAAAGCATTTCATTACACATCTACAATCCACACAATAACATTTTGAATTAACTAATGAACACAGTTAATCAAACATAATACATAGACCCATACCCACCCTTACATACCTTACCTAGAAGACTACAGTAACTAATAACAGAGTAATAAAACTCATTAGCTACTTATTACTTATGAGTAATAAGAGACTATGATAAACATTCATTTTGTCCTTTAATTATCCGTTATTTAGGCAGCCTAAACTTAAAGCTGTGTCCGGATAAGATTATCTGATCTAATATTTTGTCATTCCTCAATTGCTGAGCATGCCAGCCGCCATGTTGCTGCCCGATCGGTCCCAGGTCATAAGATTAATCTTTATTAGTTCAGCAAGTGGGAATATTTAGGGTTTACAATATAAAAATAGGCATTTTTAATAATTTTTTTTACCACATTACAAGAAGGCGATTTTTCACTATATGCAGGTGCTCTTGGAATGTAACCCCCGCGATATGTAGGGATTTACTGTATTTCATTTGAATTACTGCTGTTAATCCATCTGGCAGCTTCACGTATTATCACATTTAGTGAAGAAGCAAATCCCTTATTTATAGTTATTATTTATTATTCACGGACGAGCAAATATGGAACTATGTAAGTTCTGCTGTTTGTTCGAGGTCTAAAAGAGAGTGCAAGAAAAAGAGCAACAATACAACTGGACAAAACAACATTTAGTGTAATTCGACAATAGCTACAGTCTGCATGTATTAGGAGAGGTACTGTATTTTTGCAGTAGAGAGTTTCCTGCAAAAAATGCAGAACAGTGGTAGAAAGTAACAAATATGACTGTGGAAATATAGCAGCAACAGGGCAGAGAATGTGCGGCGTAATAAATAGAAACGTGAATAGAGGTAATAATGTCAAACTATGCACCATTAAAAGTGAATTATTTTATTTATAACATGCTTTTGTGCTTCTTCAGCTCATTTAAAGTTTAGATTTCATAGTTTCATAGTATTCAGTCATCATGGAGCGTGTATGCAAATCGAAATATTGCACTTATCAGCTTATCAACCAGTTGCAGCAGCAACCTTTCTTAGGAGAAAATAATCAGTGACGTGATCCGTATTTTTTAAATGAAGCAGATTAAAGCCTTGATTATTATGGAGGTTTGTGATGGACATGCTCCACTTTAAATGTCCAATTGTAAAATGCGTTCCTGCATGTTTGTCACCTGTCTGTGGAATATTTTGATTCTAAATACATTTTAAATAATTTTAGTCTGTCCCAAGACAGAAAGGTGGGAACTATGAGCCAATCCGCGCGAGAGGGCCGTGGTCTACCGGAAAACGGGCGGAATATGAAAATGCTCACCGCCTGCTGCTTTTGAGGCTGCGGCGCCACTTGCTGTTTGGAACTGAAAGTGCTCCCCCCCTGCTGCTGGGATAAACTAAAGATTGTGAGCCATACCTTCTCATCCAACATCAGTGTCTGACCTCATAAATGCTACAGAATGAATGGCCACAAATTCCCACAGAAACTCCAAATTCTTGTGGAAAGTCTTCCAAGAAGAGTGGAAGCTGTTATAGCTGCAAAGGAGGACCAACTCCATATTAGAGTCTATGGATTTAAATGCAGGGCCATTAAAGTCCCTGTTAATGGAATGGTCAGGTGTCCCAACACTTTTGTGTGTGCGATATATATGTTCACACACACATTCACTGTACCTACACACAATGGCCTTGGGAAACAAGCCCAGATTCAAGCATTCTGAATGACAGTACCTTGTGTTAATTCCTCAAAACACACGTACACTTTTGCCTGTGCACACATACAGTGATTTCTAACTGAGCCTGTGTCTGTGAGCCAGGGTGAAGTGGAGTTTGCGAGAATCATGACACTGGTGGACCCCAACAACACAGGAGTGGTGACCTTCCAGGCCTTCATCGACTTCATGACCCGTGAGACAGCTGAGACAGACACTGCCGAGCAGGTGATGGCATCCTTCAAGATCCTGGCCTCCGACAAGGTGAGTAACCTCGCACACACGGGACTGGCATTTTTAAAAGTATACAGCTATGAACGTTGTGTCATAATCAGCCCTTATAGTAGGAGTGTAATAGTAATATCTATATTACACCGCCACAATTGGTGTGCAGATGAATTATAGTAACATATTAATAATAATATTATAGCATAAGAGGTATGGTAATAACCATGTAATAACATGACATTGGTAATCACAAACCATTATGATGCTGTGGTTACAATCAGTGCTATCTTGTCTCTCTCTCTCTGTCTGTCTCTCACTCTCTCTTCGTTCCATCCCTCTCTTTTTATGCCCCTCCCTTTCAGTCGTATATCACAGTGGATGAGCTTCGCAGGGAGCTGCCCCCGGAGCAGGCTGAGTACTGCATCAGCCGCATGACCAAGTACATCGGGGCCGACGGAGTTCCAGGAGCTCTCGACTACATCTCCTTCTCCAGCGCCCTCTACGGAGAGAGCGACTTATAAATGCACACCCTTTTCTTTTCTTTTTCTTCCCTTCTTTTCTCTTCCTCTTCCTCTCCTATGTTCTGTTTCTCTCCTTCTTTGAGGCCATTAAGAGAATGATTTCCAATGGTCCATCCCTCAATTTATCCCCCCCGCCCTTCCACTCTCTGATTGCACAGCAGAATCTCCAGTAATGCTAATTTAACACCCACTGTACACCGTAGGTGTTCGCATGGAGGCATGGAGATTTTACTGTGTAAACCCCACCCCCTTTCTCTATTTCTCTCTCTCTCTCCCCCTCATCTATCTTAATTGTAATGTGTGTGAGCTATGAATCCCTAAACCAGCGCCCAGAGCTGAGGGGAAGGGAGAACCTATCACTTCTGCCAAATCCTGCACTTAAGTGTCTGATACAGGTTTCATACTGACTTCAGAGCAGTTTATACCATTTTTTGATCTCAAACCCATCATCAAAACCATGCAGTAGAGTCCTTTCTCTAGAAAAGAAATCAGTGAGATCAATATTCTCCACTCAGGCTCAGCAGATCGCCCCCAAAAATAGTTCTAAACAGCCTCATTTTTCTTCAAGCCAGAATGTATGAGGGTATTAAAAGCCTCCACCATCTTTACTAATGCAGCCTCCCCCAGCTTTCTGTGGCATTCTCACACACTTCGGTCACGCCTGTGAAAATCGTTAGAGCTTTCGTTTGTGTTTAGACTCAATGTCCTTTTTATTTGTGTGTTTTGAACGTGAAGGTCACCGTCAAACTGTTTGTGTGAAAGTGCAAAAAAAAAAAAAGGAGGCGATTGGAAAGCAGCGGCCAGTTTCAGAGCTTTGGCAGTGATGGGGAAATAGTTGGCCAGGCCAAGTGTGAGTGTTAAACAAGGGTAAGAGAACATGATCACACACAGGCAGAGAAAGGCAGGAAACTAAACGAAACGTGATGGCTGTCAAGTCTGAATATGATTATTACCATAGAAACCCAGACCTGTCCACCATGAAGCTGCTCTGATCTGCCTCTGTATCTCTCTTCTGTCACGTGACTCTCGAATGTTCTGTCCACTGGTGTTTACATGAACGATTCTGGGAAAGATTTGAATTCTCCTCAGTGCAGGAAGATAGAGAGATAGAGGGGAGGGGAATCTGGAAAGTTCTAATAAAGAAAGAAAGTAGGGCCTGGTATCTCTGGAACTATATCAGGCCTACAGATGCTAATAATGACTCAGGAACTGATGAGATGATGGATAAGATCTGGTCGAGCCCTGTGCAGTCTTACATTATGGAGCTCAGGAACTGAACACACTCTCCGCTGTCCTCGGTCCTCTCAGTGCCTTCGTCATTCTGTCTTCTGTGACCTCCTCATCCTCTTACCCAGCGCCAGCATCGCTCGCGTTCACGCAGACACTGCTGAAAGAGCACAGAAATGCCCCAAATAAAAGTTCTCATCAAGTCTGGATAGAGTCTGTTCTTGTATGTGTGTGTGAGCATGTGAGTATGTGTGTGTGTGGATGTGTATATGTGTAAGTGTGTGTGGGTATGAGTATGTGTATTTGTGAGTGAGTGCATGTTTGTGTGTGTGTGTGAGAGAGAGAATGTGTGTGTATGAGTTTGTGTGTTTGCTTGGTTTGCCTCTGACGAATAGTTTTTCCTCTTTTGTCCAGTAGAGGGCGAGTTTGGATGCTCATTCAAATCTGTTCAACTCTGTTAAGACTCAAACACTACTCAGCACTCTAAAGCGTCTAACACACTGAACCAGAAACATAAACTTTCGAACAGTAGAGGATTAATGATGGCCTTTGTGCTTCTGGGAGAGTAATAGTATAACAGTATAAGTAACAGTATAAGTAAAAAAAGCAACATAATGACACATTGCAGTGTAAGTTAACCTGGCTGTCTTTAAACTCGAATTCTGTTTTAATGTAACATAAGACAAGTTACTGCTCACACAGCTTATCGTAATAGAATTCTAAAAGTTTAAGAAGCTCTACGGTTTAAGGTAACTATGAATGACCTTTTTCGTTTAACATTTTTTATGTTAAAAATGTGCAGCTCAGTCCAACTTTCTGATCAATGAGAACATCACGATTATTCAGAATCAGGATCTCCTCTCTAGCTGGTATAAGAAGAACAAGGATTTTTAAAATATCTTGCAATACAATGAGATGAATTAAATAAAAAACGTAAATTTAACACACCATATACAATATACAGTCATTTAAGCACCTCCAGTCAGAAGTGAACAAATTCTCTACACAGAACAAACTTGTGGCACATTCTACAACTTTTATTGATCATTTTCTATGAATTTGACCATGACATATTGGAAATATATAAATATGCCACATTTTGTTTCATTCTTCCCCATAGTTTAATTTCTGGGAACTGCTATAAAAGAGCTCTCAACAGAAAACCAACTAACTGTAATTCCAGAGGGGCGTGTGAATGTTTGTATACTATAAATCTTTAAACATAACATGACCTGGAACATATAAAGGTGATGTGCAATTACATTGCTAAAAACAGAATAGAGTGAGTGACCTGATTGTGCAGCTATAAAAGTATAAAACAGAGCAATAGAGGTCAGGTATTATTGTGAAAAATGTCACAGTGTGATCTGTAATAGTAGTACAATATATCACCTGTTTTATTGTTTTTACAACAGTGTGTGTGTGTGTGTGTGTTTGGAGTTTGCATGTGGTAGTGTGGGTTTCCTCTGGGGTCTCCAGTTTCTCCCACAGTCCAAAGACCTGTGTGTTGAATTGGGGATTTTAAATTGACCGTGGGTGTGAGTGTGTGAATGAATGGTGTGTGTGCCCTGTGGTGGGCTGCCTCATGCCCGAAGACCCTGGATAAGCTCCAGCTTCCTGTGACCCTAGTAAGGATTAAGCAGTTACAGAAAATGAAGGAATAATTGGGCTGTTTTACCTATACTACATTCATGACATTTCGTGGACTCTCCTATCCTGGCAGCCTATTACAGTGTAGAGACCAGAGTGGTAATATCAATATTGATATTTCCATTGAACACACACCATGTCTCAACTAGTATTAAATAAATCATTTGCGCTATTGTAGGTCTGATAGATCGGAAACACACAAGAAGTTTAATATTCATTTGAATTCTCCAGTGATTTATTTAATCAATATTAGATAAGGTGTGTGTTCACTGGAAATGACAATGCTGTCTTCACCTGTTTTGTTTTTACATTCCTGCTGTAATGGTGTAGAGGACGAAGCTGCCGCCCGCCACTCAGCAGACCCAGCTTTGACTCCCTAATCAGGAAGGAAAGACTTCAAATTCTGCATTATTTACCTCCACTGTAAAGTCTAATTAGTTCAAATTAGCAAGAAAAGAAAAGATCATGCACACCAATCACCAGAAATTGTATGTAATACAGACAAATGCTTATTTAGTGAAGCATACAATTCCTATTCTACTTTAGTATTTAGTCTCTGCATGTTCTTTTAGGAAAGTAAGGTTCAGTGGAATTTATAGCATGTTATGTAATAAGGCATTAGTCATTCTGTGTAGGTAAGTTTTCCCCTTTAAATAAATGTAATATTTCATTGAATGAATGAACAGAGCTAGGTCCATTAAACAAACAAGCCGAGGCTGGTCAAACAAATGACCCTCGGTAAAAAATGACTGCAAAACAGCTGTCAAAAGTCTCAATACATCATGTTGTCTTAATATTTGAGTTGTGCAGAGTTAACAAAGCAACACTCAAACTGGCCACTTATCCAACCAAGAAAGTCGTTCTGGCAGCTAAGGGTAAAACTGCCATAGTTACTTAGCAACTGGTCGTCAGAAGAACGATAAAAAAAGTTCTGTCATCAGATACGGCAACATGGACAGAACACCCTGCACCCAGATTGCATGGCTGGAGTTCTCTGTGGTGTAATATTAAAGACAACTGTAATATTAAAGAAATACATCTGCTATTGATCTCAGAAGAAGGTCTGTATGTAGAAGGGTCGAGGCCCGGGGAAAGTAGCAGGTGCTGCTCTTTGTCTGTTATTCAGTTTTTATTACTTTATTGAATATCTCAAACTGCTGCAGATCCTGTTTTCTATTTTTATCAATGATCAGTTACTAATTAATGTCAATATTAGTTATAAATCATACAAAATTCAATCTCAGATTCATGTTATCTCCATACCATGTCTCCTCATCCTCCATTTTTCCAATAAATTCTGAGTTGGTCCTCCTTCTGCTGTCTTAACAGCCTCAGCTTTAAACTAGATGTTGGAACATGAGAGTCCCACTGCATTCAGCCACAAGAGCATTAATGAGGTCAGGCACTCTGGATTAGGTCTGAAACACAAATTCCACTCCAACTCATCCCAGATTTACTGGATGGAGCTCCATCACTCCAGAGAATGCAGTTCTTCTGCTCCACAGCTCTATACTGGGGAGTTTACACCCCTCAGGTCCACACTTGGCATTGGACATAGTAACTTTTGGCCCATATAAAGGTACATGCTGATGTTTTTAGAACCTAGCAAATGTGCAAATAACTTCAAAGACAAGGTCCTTATCACAACTCTATGTAAACTACTACACATTTAATATCAGGACAAACACTGCAGTTTATTGTTGGATTTTTTGGTTTTTTTGCTAAGAACAAATAAAGTTCTTTCAGACAAGTAGTATAAGTAGTAGCACGGTCTCATCTAGTATAACAGGCAGTTCATGATGATGTCATGCTCAAACCCATGTCATGGCACCAAGATCACTAAGTATTGATTTAGTGTCTGTGCAACAAATTCTCTTGTTCATTCGTTTGTATGGAATCAATAAGGCAGATAATTATTAACAAAGCATTACAGATCTCACTGACCACAGTCGATAAGGCAGCCCTTGAAAGTAGATTAAAATAAGACCACTCATTAAAATCAAACCGTCCGCAGACGAGACGACCTGGAGGTGCGGTTTAATCTCACACTGCTCTGTGCTGAAAGTCATATCTCAGTAAGAACCAGTCCAGCAATAAGCCCACACTGAAAGGATTATTTCACGAAATCTATACAGGCCCAAAGTGCCCAGGAGTGAAATTATGTGAAATGCAGAGTCTGATATTGAGTGTGGGGGTGTGTGTGCTATGTTTAATAGATAAACAGATCAGGATTGTAGGGAATGGCAGCAGAGGGCATGGCCTGTTAGGCTGGGACTCATTATGAAAATTGTGCTTTGTTGTTGATGTGGATTGCTTTGCTGGGCGATTTCATCCCATTTTGGAATGACATAGACGTCTCATTCATTCAGTCGGTTTGTAACACTAAGCTGCTCACAAAGCTGGAGCAGATTTAGAAAAAAACAGAAAGTGTGTGTGAACGTGTGTGTGTGTGTGTGTATTTCTGACATTTTCAGGACAAAACAATTATTAGCACCCAAACAATTGTCTTTAAGGAAGGATTAGGGTTAGACTCGTAACATTTTTTAAAATCTTTCCATCTATACATATAGCAGCTGCAAAGAGGGCCAACTCCATATGAAAGTCTATGTATCTGAATACAGTGTTATTAACACTAGAACGGCTGACAGCATCAACTCAGGTAATGTAATCAGAATCAGAATCAGAATGGCGTCTATTGGTCTATTGGAGCAGCAGCATGCTCTGTAAGAGACATATGTGTGAGGTGTAGGCTCATGTACACACGTATCTTTTTTTGTTGTTTTATATTGCTGTGCTTGAGAGACACCATCGACAGGAATTAAATTCCTTGGATGTGTCGCTCACATACCCGGCCAATAAACGCCATTCTGATTCTGATTCCGACTGGCGCTGTACGACGGGCTCTGGGTCCAAAGTCCACTGGACCCTTGCTGTGTCTGCCAGCAGGCTGCAGGACTAAACGCCCGAATATGCTGCAGCGCCCCATTACTTTTATCCATATTAAATAGCTCAACGCTCCGTTGGTATCTTTTTGCTGCTATTGCCCAACATGATGTGTTTACTATCAAGCATGTATCGCCTATAATCAGTGCCAAGTTTAATAGGTTAGTGCTCATTCTGAGCAGGTTTGCCATCTGCCTTTACTGAATCAAAATCAAAATCAGAAAACTTCATTGATCCTGGGGGAAATTGCTCATGTACTGACTGCAAAGACACAGACACACAGAGACAGTAACAATATAAATATAGTCTAAATGAAATCTAAATAAAAATCTGTAGAAAAGAACATATACGAAATCCTGGATATAAATACTATATATAAGTAACACAGTTGAGTAAAATCTACCAACACATATGGTAGTTTGGAGTAAGTTACTGCACTTAGTAGAGAATCAGCAGTAATAGTAAGTAATAAAACAGGAATATTGAAAAAGTAGTGATATTGTGCCCCTTTACTCATTTATTTTTGCTCTCTTATAGAATTGAACCTGCATATGTGATGGTCTACGTGTGGGAAATAATGTCCCCTTGCTGACAAAGTGTGTGCGTGTGCGTTTGTGTGTGTGTCTGTGTGTGTGCGTGTGTGTATGTGTGTGATCAGTGGCGGCTCCTGGTCAATATTTTTGGCGAAACAAACTCAGCACCTCGCCGAACCCTGGGCAGCTTGATTTTCTTACCCTAAGTAGGTACTTCCCCTCCATGTTCTGCTGTTGCTGCCTCACATTCTGATGTATCTTCTCTCTCCTGCTCTTCCCTCAATCTCCTCATAGT
>JBBPCY010073324.1:0-10399 GCA_037974405.1 Brachyalestes nurse | reverse complement strand
CACTTTAAGCAGACAAATATGCAAAGTGGCTGACTTTGACATCAAAACAAACATTTTTCAATACTCTCCATCTCACACTACTGGTGATTTCTGCTAAAAGAGCAATCACGTTTTAGAAAAGTGACAGTAACACCCACTTTCAGAAGTGAAGGTAATGAGTAACCAGAACCTTGACAGAAATGTAGTGAAGTGAAAAGTATGGTTTTGTCTTTCAAATGTAGTGAAGTGAACATTATGTTGGCAAAAAAAAGACTACTCAAGTGAAGTACAGATACTCAAAAACTACAGTACTCAAGTAAATGTACTTAGTTACTGTCCACCTCTGGGTTTAACCACCTTTTATTGACATGTTTCACTCCAGTTACTGTTCTGCAACACTGCTTATCACCTCAGTGTAACTGGGGAGGGCTAAACTGCTGTATGATGAATGGGCACTTATATAAATGTGTATATATCACAAGCCTCTCTACATGTGCTCTCTTAAGAGATTCTGAAAAGGTTTTGTTTGTCAGTAGAAAAGTGCTTTACAGAGGTTTATTTGCTGAGGTGCTGCTCCGTGCTGTGATGTGGTTTGGGGGGTCTGGGGGTTTATGGAGAGCAAGGCTGGAAGAGGCCCACAGCAGGGCTGAACTCCATCTGCTCCCTATTTCTCCAACAGCACTGTTCCCCAGCCAAGGCTGATGTAGCACACACACACACACACACACACCACTTTAAGTGCTTTATTTGGTTTCATGTAAAGGACAGTTTGGTCAAGAGTGGCCACATTTTTATTAAATTGTCCATATTGATCGTACACACACACACACACAGTAATCTGTGAATCTGACAGTCTATAGCTCAGAGACTGTGTACTATTGTGTATTATAATAAACTTCCAACAATAAACCTCTGTCTGTGATCTACTGGGTCCAGAGATAGCACACACACTCTCAGTCTTAAACACACACACACACGGCTGATCTCTCCTTAACATGCACATAAAGAACACGCGTATGGAGTTGCATGCGTGCACTCTGGAGAGGGAAACAGCATTCCAGGGCATTTTATCCCTTCACTGTGTGTAAACACTGAAGACATACACTCCCACTGCCTCCTCTCTCTCTTTCTCTCTCTCTCTTTCTCACGTGTTAATTCTTCCCACAGCATCTACTCTCACTCCCTTCCCGGCTGTTTTTCACTTGCTTTCACTCCCTTTTTTCACTCCTCCACCAGCACCTTCCTTTTCTCCCTCTCTCCATGCTCAGCGCAATACTTTATCACTTTAATACTTTTTGTACTTTACTTTCCCAAGGTGGGAATACAATAAAACTAAAGACAAAAGAATATAGAAAAAATTAAATCGTGGAACAAGTAAGACTAATACAAATTCTTGCCTAAGCATTGACCCTTTCATCAGAGGACTGCGAGTTCTATCTCCAGTTATGCCAGTTATCTCCAAAAGAGCATAACTGGTCTTGCTCTCCTCCAGCTGGGTGCCTGGGAACTCAGTACCACATCGGTTAGTTTTCCTCTCCCTCAATGTTGAACTGATGATAACAGTAAATTAAAAAGATGTGGTTGCACTTCATGCCCTCCAATTATGTGATCTCTTCACTCTCCTAGGAATGCTATTATGTGACATGAGTAAATTGGGGGAAAAAAGCTAAAATAAATGAATAAATCAGAATCAGATTGAGAAAACTTTATTGATCCTGGAGGAAACTGCTTTAAACAAACAAACAAACAAATAAGATCAACTTAAGAAAGTCTTCATCACATCCAAACTAAAACAAAGTGTTTCAGTATGAATCGAAAGGGAAATGTCTCAAATATGAAATGGAAAACCTCCAGCTGCAGAATCTGACTCCGTCCTGTTCCTCTTTGCTGAACCAAATTTTTAAAAATGTCTTTTGAACTTTGATGTTACAGCTAAGAGTTATCTCTGGGTTGTCTGTCGTCTCTTTCTCTCTTTTTATCCTTCTTCGTATTACTCTCTCTCTCTCTCTCAAAGGTGCAGTTATGGCTTGGGTCCCTTCAAGGCCTTGACAGGTGTGTGTGTGTTTGTGAGTGTATATAAGAGATCCAACACTCAACAAATCTCGTTCTTAGCTGTTTGACTTCATGGATTGTTATATTAAAAGCACATAAGGCCAGTCCATGACAGCACATATGCAGTAACAGAAGCGTTTGCATGTGACACGTCTGTTACAAAGCCAAGTCTATCAATCTATGTGACGGCGTGAGAAAGCAGATGCTCATGCTTGTTAAGGCACACACTGCTAAGGCAGATGGCTTCATTCACACATGAGTAAATATGTATTTATTATAGATGTTTTATGATGTTGCCTGTAAGGCTGTGATTTGAATGTACAAAGTGAACATTTAAGTAAATGTGATTCGTTTCTTGATTACAGTTGCTGTCCTCCATCCACGTCTTTCTTCAACAAACCAGTCTTAGCAATCAGCAGCTTCGTGACTCACTGCCATTTTTCTCCAGGTTTTATGATCTAATGTTCAGTTTAAAAGATGATAAATAAACCTTTGACACATTTCATCCACATTAAGAGTGTTCTAGAGTTCTGATGGATTCTAAAGGGTAAAAAGGTCAAAGCTCCCAAATATAAAACAGCTGAGTAGAAACATATGGAGCTGATTCTGAAGTCACTTATGGGGTCAGTCCTAAACAAAAATGAAATTAGTGAAACAAATGTGTGTTTTTCTCAGACCTACTGTTTTTGGGGGCGGGGGGGTATGTGTGGTCAGAATCAGACTTTAATGAAAGTCTGATTCTTCTCCAAAGGTTCTTGGTGCTGCCATACACAGGTGTTTCTCTTTATAACACAATTAAATCTATTATTAAAACTTTAACTAAAGCAACTACTGAATGTATCTGTACTGATGTTTGGACCTGGTATATCAAGATATTGATTATTGATTTATTATCTATAATTTCTATCAAGGTTTATTATCTAGATTTGTAGGAACAAGAAGTGTTCAATTCAGACAGTGAAGCTGTAGCACAATGTAAACAATATTACAACATTATACTGCACCAGCTGATTACAGAATGAAGGGCAGGTTATCAGTGGGCCATGTGAACTAATTTCCAAGGACTCTCTGTTCAAGACAAAGTAATAATGCCTTCAGGCTTGTTGCTGAGTGTTGCTAAACTTCTGACCCCAAGTGGCCATCATCAAGACACACACAATTTAAGGGTTATTTTTTTATACATGTCTCCTATGTGGGGTTGATTTGAATTGGTTTAAATATTGAGCAGAAATCTGCCTCACTGAGGCCTGATGTACAGACTGAAGACAGACTGTAGTTTTACGTGCTCTTACTTCAGTCAGCTGTGGGTTAGATGAAGACAGGGCGTAACCGACAGAACCAGACCACTCTTGTTAAGACAGGTTCCAGTTTTCTCAAATGTCTGCCGGCTTCGGGTGAGGTAGGCTGCCACACGCATTGCCATATAAAGAAACACGCGGTTGATGACTTTATGACAGAATCTGGATTTATGGCTAAATAATAAAATCAGCTTCCCGAAAATGCAGGACAGAAGTGGAGTTACTGGAATTTAAGATTGGCTCAAAATAACTTAATACTATTCCTTTCCCTGACTGGTGGGAAGCAAGTGCATCACTGGACAGAAGATCTACAAATCTAATATATGGTATGGTGAATCACTCTTATCAGTTAAAAGTCAAGACACTTCTTCTAAATTGAATCATATTGTAACATTTCTCCCACCACTAAAATGTCTTTTGGTTACTGCACACCAGTGGATTATAATATTAACCAATAATATTTTCACCACCCCAACCTATGACTGAGTGAGAGCTAGCTCAGAAAACCTCCCTGATACCATGGTGGGCTCAGCAAGGAAGGAAAGAAGGTAAGGGAGGAAATACTTCAGCAGGTCCCATTTGGTTTCAAATGGACAGAAAGGAAACAACTGTCCACTGTGTTTTGCACATACAGGGTGTGTTCGTCATGATATGGTTATTCCTTGGTTCCCTTGGCCACTTTGTCACCATGGTGATGATCAAGGGATTTAAACTGTTCATTAATTGAAAATGTAAAAATATTATTTAACAGTAATACACATATTTACTTGCTACATTCTGAGCAGTGTAATAAAAATAGCATTTTCCATGAAAAGTGTTTTACACATTTAACTGTTTATAAATGGCATAATAGAAACATGAGTGTTTGGATAAAAATGTATAGCAAATACAAAAATGTATAGTAAAAAAATGGATAATAAAATTCAGTCTTCATGATTAGCTTGAGCTCCTGGGCGGTGCTGCAATGCAATAAAGATTTTGAAAGTGATGTCACTCTCCAAATAAAAACAACATGGGGATTTTTATGAAGCACTCTCTGTAAATGATGCAACCCAGTGGAATGCTTCTTTCAGGGACATCACTCTGCTGCAATAAAATCGAAACTTTTGCCAGATGACTCGCAGTTTTCAATTGCTTCAACAAAATTCTCTAAACTCACTCCACGTTTTTTAAACCGTATTTTGGCTCAAATGTGCCCTTATGTACTTAAAATCATTCACTCAGGCTTAAAGACAAATACACCAGTCAGAACACATTAGCAACATAAATGTTTGATATTTATCATAGTTCTATCCAGTGGCCATATAAACTGATCAGCCTCAACATTAAAACCACTGACAAATGTTACTATCAAAAGTGGTGGGTAGAGTAGTCAAAAGTCTGCGTCTCGGCCATGTTGGGAGGTGGGGCATCGGACGGAACTTCTGGACTTTTCCCCAACGCACATCTGGCAGTCGGGGATGTAGTAGGCAATACTACTCACACTGGTCTATTAGCAGCTTACTCCCTGACCTGACCATGAAAGCATATTTAAATGAAACCTTTTAGTTTTTACAGTATAATAAATTTACTCAGTGTCTAACCTCTTAAAATGTAGTCATGAGCAGATTTGTCTTTGTTTCTCACCTGACATCATCAAGGCTGTGGCGAAAACAAAGTAAAGAAAAGATCAGCAGCATCTCTCATCATCTTTCACAGGCAATAAGGTGGCTTTTAATGTTTATGCTCCAAAAATATGGAATTTCCTTCCACAAGCAACTTTGACACTTATTTTACTGGCACTACGAACAGTGGTATAAAGTTATTAAGTTGTAACTTTTCTGATGACATTATCCACAAGATCTAATAAAAAAAAAACACCATTGTTTTTTTCTACAAATCCACCATGAGATCAGGTTGAAGTGAACAAAGTCTTTTCCTGTTCAGCTATTCGCTCATTCGTCTGCCTGCACATAAAATGCAGACTCCTGATGTGAACAGTAATGACAGTTGGCCCAAAGCAAGCTCAGAGACACAGCTTTCACACCTGGAGCTGTATGTGGATATCATATTCAGCTAACAAAAAGCACATTGTAGCTCGGGCATTGATCCTGGCCCTAAAACGTGTACTCATTGGCCGCTGAACTTGCTTCTTTTAGTTTATATGAACAGTCCCTTTCCAAGAATACATCAATGCTGTCAGGCTCCAGGGAAGTGGACACTTTTAGGTGGGACTGCTTATGCTTTAGGCAAACCTGCCAACGTTCAATACAGAATTCACTCAACCTGGAAACATTTTAGTCACACCAAGGTTAACATCTGAAAGAACTTGAATATAATGTGAGCCACTCCTGGAGGAAAACAACCAGATCTAATCACAATCTGCTTTGTACATGCAATATGTGCTTTTGCATTTGGCATTAACATACTTTTCATCGTGTTATCCTAATAATATGTATACAGCAGACATATTAACGAACTTAATGAACTTAAATGTAGCTTTGAAATATTTTCCTTTAGAGCAAAGAATCACAGACTGACAGAGTAAAAATAATCCATCTTTCTCAAAAAATGTTAATATTAAAAAAAATACCAAACTGTAGCTTACAAAATGTAACTAAATTCAGACTTCAAGCAGACTGCATCTCCTGTTGTTAGCAATGAGCTATACATTGGTCCATTTGTAAAGATGGAGCATGTCATACACTGTCAGAAACCACAGGCACAAGTCTACTTGAGGTCACCAGACATCATTTGGGCAAATGTGTGATGATTTCAGTGCCAATGAGCACTATGCTAACAGGCTCCCGTTAACTTTCATTACAAAAACAGTTATATTCGTCTTGTAGCTCCATTGCAAAAACAAAGAAGCAGACTTTATACAAGTCTGTGCTGATCCACATATGGGGTAAGGGAGAACACTATGTGCGTGTGATTGTTTGCAAGATTATCACTTCAAAGCAGGTGTCTAAAGGAGTTCTTGTGTCTGGTTGGACTCACTCTTTCTGGGTGCGCTGAAACATGTCCCTCTCTTTTTTCTGTTCGTTGAGGTGCTCAAACAGCACCTCCTTCCTCCTTTTGTTGGCTGTGCTCAGCTGCTCCTGGTACAGTTGGTATGCTCTCTGCTTCTGCTCAGTCAGCGCTGCAGGATCACCATCTCTCACCCTGAACAAAGGGCCATCGGAGTCAGGCTGCTGGGCCGGGATTCCTGTGTCCCAGGACTCCAGCTATGAAAACATGAGTAAACACAAGCATTTACATTTAGCTGGCACACGGCCAAAATGAACTGTAGAGCCAACCTTCCTGGAGTGTCTTAGTGTTAAGTTTTAATGGGACAAAGCTGGGCGTGAGTCTATACATTACACACTGAGTACTCATACATTACACACTATGTACTTCACTACATAGTGGCGTATACAGAAAGAAAATCTTTTTTTAAATCAGCGGTGTAAATGTGTAATATAGTATGTACACAGATGAAATTAGATTATTACCATTTAAATTTCCATCCAGGGCCTTCCTGAGGTTCTTGACCTGATATTTCTGTCTAACATTCTTAAGAAAAACAAGAAACCATCCATATGTAGCAGAGAAGAAAAAGCTGTGCTTTGCAATTATATGTATATAGGTAAGAGTAAAATTCACCAATAATAAAAAGAAAAGATGGGAGGAAATCTTTCTTTTGTTGCCTGGATGTGTATGTGTTTTTATTGCATTATGGAAGGCACGTATGTATTTTGTATTTTGGCGCCACCCTTAGGTGAACCTCAGATTCGTGGTTTCTCCTCATCACGGCTTTACACTTTGTGAGGAGAGGAAGGGTTTTTTAGCATCCCTAAAGTGCTTTGTATTTTATGTTGAAAATGGCTTTTGATTTGTCTGAAAATGACCTAATAAAATTATTTATAGATGTATAATTTTGTTGGTTATATTTCTTGTGAGTTTTGTTTAATTGCAAAAAATTTCCTGTTGGAAAAGTTTTGCTGTTGCGCTAGTTTGGGCGGTCGAACAGCAGTGAACAGCATTAAACACTGACACTGGTGCCATTAGAATTTGAATACACTGGTTGTACAGGTACATGATAAGCAGTTTGTGGGGAAATGGGAACCAGTTTTCCTTCCAGTATAGATGATAAGACTCCTCGGTAAGGCACAGCAGGCTTTAGAAACCTGGTAATTTAGGTAACAGACATACCAACATTTCAGTGTTAATACTGCAGGCCAGAGTTCATACAACAATCAGATTCTCAATACAGTCTACGATGAATGAAACTCTGAATATAATTTGTGAATATATTCCATTCCTTGTATTAAAACTCAAGCTTCATAGTATGTAACGTTATATAACAAATTCTATACACACAGTTTTGATTTACTTCGACAGTTTTGCACCAGAGCGACAGTGTAGGGTTTCTCATTACAAACTTTCTTTAAGTTGCTTAAAAATGGACAAACGTAACAGATCAATAGATTAGTCAAAATCATTAGAGCTGTATGTCACACAGCGTCGGTAAGTCTTGAGACCACTTTACAACTCAACACACTCAGAAAGTTAAGATTGCACAGTGCTAAGTGGCGGGGTGTTAGCTCATTATTTGCTAGCGACATTAGCCTCATAGCTCCAGTACAAATCTGGAGAGATAAACTTCTAACACTAAAACTGACTTGGTTGATCGACTACTTTTGGGTTGAGGTGAAAAATCTTCACCAGTTACACTTCAAATTTCTCAGTGCTTTTCACAAACACACACACACACATCTGCCAGTTGCAGGCGGTCTACAAGCTCATCATTCCTGC
This sequence comes from Brachyalestes nurse, assembly GCA_037974405.1. Taxonomy (NCBI): domain Eukaryota; kingdom Metazoa; phylum Chordata; class Actinopteri; order Characiformes; family Alestidae; genus Brachyalestes; species Brachyalestes nurse. The sequence goes on along the minus strand of JBBPCY010073324.1, from coordinate 2,294 downwards.
GGAACTGTGAAAGCTGCTGCTTCTTGTATTCTTCCAGCTCCACAAGTTCCTGCATGTAGCGTCTCTTCTTCAGGAGCGTGGGAGGAGTGACTGGACGTCCACAGAGGATAGAAGAGCCCTTGACGCGTGTTTTTGTATTAAAAAAATAAAAACAAGACAAATGAGAAAATGTGAAAATAGGTTTTAAGAGGTCGAATAGTCCAAATAGGTCTATTCAAATCATACAAAATACCAAACTCAGTTATAGTGTCTCAGGTTTGACAAACAAGATTATTTAGACAGATAATGTGTATCATATCTGTGTGTGTGTGTGTGTGTGTGTGTGTGTGTGTGTGTTTGTGTGTGTGGTCCCTCTTTGTGAGTTCAGAGCATCCCCTCAGAAACAGGAAAAGTTTGACTTCTAGATGAGATTTGCATTTGTGACTTTCACATAGTGATAAAAAAATCTAATTAAAACTCCAAATCAGTCAATCAGCCAAGACGTGTCCTAGGATGTTTAGGTTTGCTCTGAAGCTACAAGCAAATGTATTTAAGACCTCCTCTTATTTACAAAAAGGGACAAAAGTACAGACAGAATTCAAGTTATAGGGTGTAACTATGTGGTTTTGTCCAGCAGTTTGTCATACAGTGTCAGAACACATAAGGAAGTCTATTTGAGCAAACACCAGACATCTTGGCTGATCTCCTACTACTGTGGTAATAGGAAAATATATAGATTTTTGGGAATACATTTTTTTTGCCAATAAATCACTTTGCCAAAAGAGCAAGACAGTTTCTAAATTCTTAGGTCAAGATGAAGGTTAAATGTAGGTATAAGTATAGCATTTTTTATTACAGTAATGATCAGATCAGTTGAAAACCTCCATAAATATAAGAGTCACAGTCAAAATAACCTGAACTCACCTGAAACTGGGTGAACCTTTCTAGCTCTGAGTGCTTCAGCAGTGGCCAGATTATACGCTGCCAGCTTCTTGCTGTTCTCGCTCTTCTCCTCTTGTATGGCCTAGTGGGGTGGTGACATTAGGCAAGAGCCAGGACATGTGTGTGAATGGGTGTAGGGCTTTGTTCACATTACTAGTCAGAGGCAAAACACAGATCATTATCGGCCCCACACCACTTTAGTATTGGCACTGTGTAGTCTGGTAAGTGGTCTTCTCCTGACATCCATCAAACCCAGACCTATTTATCAAGCTGCTAGATAATTAATCAATACGACCCATTCTGCTGTCTGTGTTTGTCTATGGAACCTGCACTCAGTTATTAGGAGTGTCCATATACAAGAAGATTAAACAGGCCAGATAATTTGATAATTAATGTAAACAACTATAACCAGCAATAAAGCTCATTAAATTTCCACCACAACATAATACATACCAAGCATTATACAAAACTTTTTGGTTGTATTCAGACATTTAAAAGAGAAAAATGCCCACCTAAATAGCTAGCTTTGATTGTATTGTCAGGTCAGACAACGAGATCAAACAAAAGATTTATTTTGTATATAATTATCCTCACAATATTTGTACAATTTAAAATAATGCTTGATTAAATATCCATAGCAAAGAACTGCAGTTAAAAAACACATGCTCAACGGCTCAACTTGCAGTACCACCATGGACCACTGGGAGGAGGATTGGAAACCACTTTCCTGCCATCAAACATCACACTTCACTGCTCTGCTCATGTGCACTTCGCTGTTATCAGTGTCACGGTGAGTATCGTGGCTGCACATGTGGGTTCTTTCAGGACAGAGGTGTGTCTGTACTGATGGGCAGATATGAGTGCAAACCACACCAACAAATTACTAAACACAACAACAAATTGAGAAACACAAACTAATTCAGAAACAACAACAAAATTGAGAAGCACAAAAACAAATGGAGAATCACAAAATCAAATTAGGAAGCACACAATCAAATTGAGAATCACAAAATCAAATTAAGAAGCACAAAAACAAAATTGAGAAGCACACAATCAAATTGAGAATCACAAAAACAAATTGAAAATCACAAAATCAAATTAAGAAGCACAAAAACAAAACTGAGAGTGTGTCCGAAATCGCGCACTTACCTCACTGCACTGAAATGTAGTGCGTAGTGCGCACTGCGCACTTCCTTCTGTAGTGCACACTGCCTTGGGCAAGTGCTGTCCGAAATGGCACACTAACGTTTAGCACTTAGCGGAAGTGACGGACTAACATTTGATCGCAAATCTCTCGTCCGCCAAAATATCTGCCGGCTTTTGTTTACCCAGTGAATTTCCTAGTGATTTTATTTGCTTTTGTTTTTGTTTAG
>JBBPCY010073323.1:0-10399 GCA_037974405.1 Brachyalestes nurse | reverse complement strand
AATAATTGTGGGGTGTGCATATTTTGAACGTGAAATAAAGGCAGTGTGGTCAAATGAGGGATTGGGCTACATTCTTTTGGTTAATGAAGTCTAATCAGTGACGAGTGAATGAACAAGTCTGTGCACTACGGCTGGTCTGAATCCCCCTTTCCGCTTATATGAGCAATTCAGCTGTATTTGAACCCCCTTCTCTGCTCATATGAGCGATTTAGCTGTATTTGAATCCCCTCTTCCGCACATATGAGCGATTCAGTAGTATTTGACCGGTTGATTCACTTATTACTGTCCTTCAGGAGGCGCTATCTCACTCGAGTGAGTGATAAACCTGCTCGTTTAAGCGATTCAAGCCCCCGGATCTGATGGATTTATTCATGAGTCAGCCAAGGACCCAAATCCGACGGATTCACACGTGACTCAGATTCGCCTGCAGTGTTATTTTCAGCTCTGACTGACACAAGAGTCCACTAGGAGGATTCAACTTTGTAGGAAGTTTGTGGGATTGTAGGTGAGGATATACCTCATTTTTAAGTGTGGTGGTGCAAAGAAACTGTAAGTTATGCAACTTTTATGGAATTACTTGATGTTTTAATGATTGTAAGATGGATTTATGTGACAGAGTTTACAATTTAGACATGGACTCAAAGGATTTGGTTCAATGGCGAGCTCAGATTCGTGACTCATGAGTCATTTAATGCACCCGGGTGAGTCATGAATCACACAGTTCTACTCCTGTTTGTATCGTTATTTAAGGGCTGAGTTTAGAAAGACGCATTATGTTTTGCCTTTCATTATGTACTAATTGGACTGTATTCTTGTGTTCTCTTTACCGTGATGCTTGCTACTGATTGATTTATTCTTTGATTTAAGCCTGCTGATTGCAATATATTCCTGTTTTTGGTTTTTGACTTGTTTTTTTGCCAGCCTTTGATGAAGTTTTGTTTTGCCCTCATGTCACTGTTTGTACCCGGACTACTTGGAATGTTAAATGGATATATCGCTGGATTCTCCATGTTATCACAATTTGACCTGTTTGCTTGTCTTATTAAACCTTTACCTGCGATTGAGTCCTCTCTTTGCCATTCTGATTGTACCCCATAGTCCAAACAGCATGGAAAAAGCCATTAAACAATGATGAACAGGCTCTTAATGCATTTTAAGCGGCATATTTGTCTGTTCTGGAAAAATATTAAACGGATAAAGAACAAAGTGGATGTTGCTGCAATAAGACAATACAATAGAGCAGTTGTTATCCAACAAATGTTTCCACTGAAAATGTAATGAATGTCCTCAGCTTCAACAATACACAGGCCCTGTTCCAATTATACAGAGGTATGAGAGTGAGTTCATTTGAACTCTTCAGCTCTCCTCGCAAGTTTTTAGTTAGGTTTAGGTCAGGGCACTGGGATGAACATATCAAAAGGTTTATTCTGTTTTCACTCAGCCATTTTTATGTGTATCTAGATGTGTGTTCAGGATCACTGTCCACAACCTAGTTTAACCTAACAAGGAGATAAGAACAAGACACTTTTTCATAGTTACAGAGCTAAATTTACAGTTCAGTTGTACCTGTAAAACATCAACTAGCTGTGTTTTCTAGAAAAAAACATAAAGAAATGTAGTTATCTCAGTTAACAATTTCTTAAACAATGAGGATTTATTTTTTAAATAAAGCAGTTAGTTCCTAGTAGACTGTTATCATGTCAAAATGTTTGACATCATATTTATCGACATAGGACTATTATGTGAACAACAGCAGATTAACAAATAACCTTTGTAAATTACGAAAACTTCGCACCTAACAACGGGTTGCTGTTAGAAGTCGAAACACGTGTAGGCACTGCGTCATTGTTGGCTCCGCCCCGCACGTCCCTGCTCAACCCTCTCGTTGTGTGCTTGTAGCTTAGCCGAGGAGAACAAGTGGTTAGATTTTCATTCGGTATCTGTCTTCAAACTTGTTTAGAGGCCCACGGGACACTTCTGACGATTAAAGATGGCTTCCGCGACCTCCGATGCATCCGAACAAGACTCTGCCAAAGCTGGCGACCAAAACACACCGGTAAACGGTGAGGAGAAAGACGAGGGCCTGCGTTCTTCGGATCAGGAACCGGTTGATAGCGAGAATGTTAAAATGGACGAGAACTGCGAGCTCAACGGAGTGGCAAGGAAAGAGCAAGCCACGACTGCAACCGGCGAGTGTAAGGAAACACCGTCCAGCGGTAAAGGGGCAGGCGTAGAGGGTGAAGCGAAGAAAGGAATGGAGTCGGAGGTGCTCAAGAAATGCCACGGACAGACAAGCTCAGATAGAATGGAGTGTTCGGCAGACGTGACGGGGGAGCTAAAGCAAGAACAAAGGGAGGAGAACGTGTTCTCTCAAGCCGAGTGCACGACGAGTAAAGGTGAGGAATGCTCGGACAAAACTGGCAACGGGATCAAAAGAAGAGCCAGCGTGGAGATGTCCTCGTCCGACGGAGAACCACTGAGTAGGATGGATTCGGAAGACAGGTTTGTACATTTGATGAACAGGGCTAATGGAGTATCAGAATCTGCCTACTTAAATTGCTGGTTTCACGTAAAGCTAACTTAACTGCTCGTAACTGGGACACAAATGGTTCGCTGCGTGGTTTTGATCAAGACCCTTACATTGTAAATGCATTCGTTAACAAGCGCGTTTGTCGCTTTTTGTTTCTTGGGGTCCAACTAGACTGTTCATGTGTTGTTCGCTGGCTGTCCGATGCCAGTGGTTTTACACTTAAGTAGATAACGTGTAATGAAGAATGACAGTCACCGCATAGCCTTCTTTCCCCGTATTTTTTAAAAAGCCCTCTGCTAAAAAGGAGGGAGGAATCTTGCAGTGTGCGGAGATGAATTTTCCCTTGCTTTGTTTTTATTCATGCCGAAGCCCTTAACCGGTGAATTTCTGACGTTGACTCGCATGCAAGTGTTATCTCTCCAAAAGGTAAAAGTTCACGTGTACAAAAATCACCGTTGTATTTTAAGGAGAAACAGAACATATATTTTTGAACAACATGTTAAAAAAATTAATATAAATGTAAAATAATTGATACATGAACTGTAGTACTACATGTATTAGGCCCCAGTTTGAGAATGAATTGACATCAGACCTTCATGTTACTTTAGACTCCTTCTAAACTTGAAATTTGACAAGTTGAAATTGACAAGGCCTTAGTGACAGTACTGTATCTTACTGATTAGAATATGCCTCACAATCTTTAGATGAAAGTAGACATAAAAAGAGAAGAGATGTTGGTACTGAGGCACAGTACTAATGAAGAGATAAATACATTACACAACTTTCAGTGGTACTCTCATTACAAATACTGAGCAAATCTCAAAAACACTCGCTTTCTCTCAACATAAATCAGTGAGTTATATATTAAACGTGTATCATTGTTGCTGTAAAAACACTCAACCTCGACACAGTTTTATTTGTTGATGGTTTGTTAATATGAATTGCTATTTATCAATTCATGTTAAACTCATAAGGTTTCATTGGGTACTCTTTACCTTGCAATACCTTCCTGTACCTCTCTGCTGTGAATGTACATATGGTTTTGTGTCCAAACCCTTTTTTAGGCACCAGGAAGCATATTATAGCGGCATTAAACACTTGACACATCTAGTTTCCATCACCAACACTGTCAACATTTCTGGTTAGTTTCTCTAGTATTTCACATCAAATCTCTATGAAATGAATTTGTTTGCATGTTTAATTATGCAGAACATTTGCAAAACCTCTCACCAGAATCTGTTCTTAGAATAATATTCTTAAAATCTGTTCTTAGAAGCTGTTACTTATCAGCCACTCCCACACTTCATGTAGCAGTTGCTTAAAGACTTAACAGGTTACCCTTATCCCTGCTTGTAATGAATGTTTTGTCTGAAATAAGATTTTCACAAATCATAATTTACCTTTTTTTTAAAAACAAAAACTGGAATCAGGCGCAACACATGTGTATGTACAAAAGAAGGGAAGCGCAGTGTGATGAGGAAGTCCAGAAGATCTGATGCAGGGTGGTGACTGGTAGTGGTTGGTGAGGTTTTTAGAATTTTATTGAGTTTGTGGGTATTGTGCATAATTTCATTAATTCCTGCAAATGCATAACCAGTTCCTGCATATTTACAGAGGCGTTTAATAATGTTTAGTCAATGTTTGCACCAGTATGAACTGGCCAGGAACACTGGATCATATGGACTGACTCCCACTCTTGACAACATACTTGAGTGCTACTCAGATGAGTTTCTGGTACAGCATGAGGCAGATTCAGCAAAGAATGTGATGGCTGATGCAATTGAAGTTGCAGGGATAGGTGGAAACAAAAGGGTTTCTTAAAACTTTAGTGCCAAAACGAATGATCTAATTCAAAATGTGGTCGTCTAGTCCAATTCATGAAAGTCTTCCTTTCACAAAGGAAGCTATTGCAAGGATACTTGTGAAAGATGTTGACCAGGATGTGCTAAAAAGTGTTGATATCCATTGACAGTGAAGTTGACCCCATTTTGAAAAATTAATTTCAGGCCTTGTTCATTTAGACACCTTTTCCTTCAAACTTCTTCTATCAGAATATAATGAAGAAAAAAACATAACCAACCCTAAAACCAAATTTCCGGTTCACTTTGACATTGAGTGTTTTTGCAGTGTGGCAAACATACAGTGTCATAGATCGCACTTAAACCCTTACAAAGAGTTTATTCCTGATTTGCTTTCTTGTAGATCAGGATGGATTTAACAATGCTTTGCATATTCATGAAGTAATTGGCAGTATCTCATATCCCATTTCATTCAGCTGTGTAGATTTGAGTGGTAGCAAATCCATTATTTATTAAAACATATTTGCCATGTACATGTTAATCTAAAAACATCTGCAGGCTCAAGATGACTTTGTCTTTACAGAAATATGGTATAACACTGACTTCTGTTGACTTCTGTTGATTATGATCAATAATATTGATCATATTATTGATATTTCATTAATGATGGCATAACTGAGACTTGAGAATTTGTAAAGACACAAGTAAAACAGGATCTCGGATACATATTTTTGCAAAGACAGCTGGAATCAGGTGCAACACGTGTATGTACGAAAGAAGTGAAGTGTTGTGTGAGGAGGAAGTGCAAGAGATCTGTTGCAGGGAGGTGACTGGTAATGGGGGCAGTGGTTAGTGAGGTTTTTCTCCTGGAGTTCTTCTGGTGGAGTGTGGTCAGAGGTAACCAGTTGCAGGTGTCTTTAAATGGCTCACGGGTAGTCCTCAGGACTGGTATCTATAATAAAGATGCATAAGGTTATTTAGTGTGGTGGAGATGGGCTATGGCGTGGGCTCCATATATGTACTTGCCCCACTCCTCATTTACGGTGATTGCTTAATCACCGTCAGCTGCAGCCCATTCCGCGGTGCCACCTTTTGATAGGAGCGGGAGCTGTCCGGGGTGCTGAGGTGGCCCAGTAAGTAGATCAATGGCCGCTGTTTGTTCAGCACCTCCACCGCGGCCAAGGGAGGAGCACATTCCGCATGGCGTCTTGGGATATAGTGGTGCCACTAGCAGTCCTGGGAACTCCCCAACCACTAGGCCACCAGTTCTTATTTCCTCCATATAAGCCCATTTAGTGGCCTGGGCTTCATGCTCAGTAGCCGCAAAAAATCGATTCGACAAGGGTCCGTTTTCTGCTTATGTATAGGGTGATATGCTCTTCATCGTTGAACACCTGGGACAGGTCTACCCCCAGTCTGGTTTTGGATGCACCTTTGGAAAGGCCTCTTCCATAGCCTGGTCTAGTGCACCTTCTCTGGCTCGTCCTTCTTGGTTAAATCTGAAAGGGGGATGTCAAAGAGAAAAAATTCGGCACAAATCTGTGGTAATAGCATGCCAGCCATGTACCTGTTTGTTGGTGGGGTAGGGGTTAGGGATGTGACTTTTTGGCAAAAACACTATTCGAAAATCAATGAGAACTATTCGAATATTATTCGAAAATCAATCCCCTCCCCTGCCCGCACGCACGCACAAGCACACGATGACAGAGTGTGTGAAACAGGTATTTTTCCACAAACTGTTTAATCACACGACACCCCCGTTTAACGTAAATATGATGTACATCGGCGCCAATAACAGAGCGCTTTTTAGCCTTCTGAACAGAGCCCTTTTTACTTTGTTTGATTTTTAAAATTTGTGCATGACTTTCTTTCCGAACCTTCCAAATCACAGTACAGTAAACAAACATCTTGTCTCATCCCTAGTAGGGGTAAGACCCCACTGCCTCCTCTTCTCTGATGCCGGTGCCCAAATACTGTGCCTTGGTCAGTCCCAGTCACTAGTTGCAGTGAATCCTGCCTGTCAGATCTGTTAAGACATGCCCCAGATGGTATAATTTGTCATGTCCGGTATTGGAGTGAATGAGGACAGGCCAGGTGCATTACAGTGTTTATCTTGGAGCTTGGCACAATGAGCACACTGGTAGTGAAACAGTCCATTTTTTCAACTCAAAATATGCTGCAGGCCGTCTTTGGTTGAAGTTAATGTCTTCTCTGTCAACCTGTAGTACCCGGACCAGCATTGCTTTAGATGCTGATCTTGTTTTTTTCCTTTTTGGGAAAGTTTCCTTCCCTCAGCACCTGTTTGGAGTGAGCAGAAGAGAAATTGGTTAAGTTTTGGCTAGTGATGGCCCGATCCACTTTTTTCCAGTTCCGATTCCGATACATGATTGTCGATATCGATACAGATTCCGATATAATACATATTTTTTCTTTAATATTAGCATTTAATATTATCCTGCTACCTCTTGTCTGACCTGTATGGTTCAGAGGGGTCCAATAAAGTGCAAACTAATAAATTTAAAATAATGTGAATTCGGAGGCACAACACGGGCAGAGTGTAATCCAACCACTTCTGTTTTTAAGGTGGACTGGCCGAGTTACGAGATTTAGCCTCGTGTTTTGAGAGATAGAGAGAGGGGGGAGAGGGCAAAAAGAGCCAACAAAATACAAAAACAGCCCCTGAAAGAACCCCAAAGAGGTGTTGATGGAGAGCTAAGAGTCTTCTCTGATATTCCTTTCGCTTTTGGGTTGTCTGCTGACGCATCTCGTATTACACAGCGTCAAGTTTAAGGTCCAGCGCAAGCTCCGAACTGGAATATAGAGATCGAGGCTGTCCGACCGATATCAGATTTACGGCTATATCGGACCCGATATCGATATCGGATCGGGCCCATCTCTAGTTTTGGCCATTACCCTCTGTCCTCGTGTCTGCAGTGGCCACTTATTCTTGAGCGAATAGGGCCGCTTCTGAGTGTTTCCAACGGCAAGGGGGCCGCCTTCTGGGACTCAATTCTCAATCCTACCATAAGTGGTACGGGGAGCTCCTTTATTAGTCCCACTACACCACGGCCCACTCGCTATTCCGCCCTTCAACTCTTATCTGGGCCACCGCCAACTCCCATATGTCCCTGTGGACGCACTAAACCTCCAGGCTTCCACAGGGCTGTGTACAAAGTGAGAAGGGCTGTATAGAGCCTCTTATATACTTGCCCCACACCCTGACGGTGATTAAGTGATCACCATCAGCTGCAGCCCATACAGCGGTGCCACCTTCCTACCCTTCAGAGTAAAGTGGGAGCTGTCCGAGGTGCTGAGGCAGCCCAAGGGAGGAGTGCTTGCCGACATCACAGGATCAGTAGCCTGCCATCACATTTACTATAATGGATCTTGTAGAGAACTGGATGGGTTGTAAAACAAGCAGGTAAAACATTACTTAGACATTACACACAAAGAAAATTGTTTTTTTTTTTTATTGTATCAAAAATGATCCTAGTATCAAACTACATACTGTTTTAATGGATGCTCTCTTCTACTTTGATATTTAGATGCTTAGATATTTCACTACTGGTAGTAGTGGTAGTTTTACTGGTACTGTAATACTGGTAGTTTTACAGAGATCCAGTTCATTTTTTTATGTTTTATTAAACCAGAGGAAAAAGTGGTAAAAAGGTGCGATTTCAGAACTTTTCTGAGTGTCAAAGGCAGGATCTAAACATTTTTAACATACAGAAAATCGTCTAGATACTTCAGTGTTTAGATTAAGCATCTTAAATATTGTCACTGTCCAAAAAAAAAAGTATCTGCCAATTTTCCTTTTTGGAGCATTTATTTCGGTTCATTCATCATAAAAGTTTCACACATTGTAAAGGACGATTGTTGAGTATAAAAATAAGAAAAAAGGTAGATACATAGTCAATCGTGTAATATTTTTTTTATAACTTGGTTCTAGATCAATGAATTATTTTCATTCTGATCTCTTGTTGGTGCATGAACTCTCAAAATGGGTAAAAGTTTGCTGGCTAGAAATGTATTGTTTCATTTATGATTTTATTAACCCTCTTGAAAATTAAAGAATCGCCACACTTAATGGATGTTCATCCAGATTTCTACATAGGCAATAAACAAGTTGTAGAAAAAGGAAAGAATTGTAGAACAAATCAGTTTGGAGAATTGACATTTCTAAAACAAGTATCACCTAAGGTGCTTGCAGACCTGTCCAACAAGGTGGAAAGTGTTTATAAAACTAATTCAAAAAGGAAATCCAGCATGAGTTCAAGGTTGTTCTTAGTCATCTATGCCTAAAATTGGGTGCAAGTTTAAGCAAAATAGGAAGGGAAGCAGGGAGTCAGTGTTTTTGATGAATTCATTTTTCAGGATGTAAAATCTCACCACAGAGAAAAAAGTGTCAAGGATGTTCTTCAGGAAAGACATTATCAACTCAAGTTCAGGTTTGTCAAAAATTGTTATTGGCAAGGCCCTGTGTCACATTTGTAATTGGTTTATTTGCCACATTTTGGTGAACGTTCTTCAAGTGTGGTGATATAATTTTTGCCAGGGGTTGTGCAGTAACAATGAAGTGAAAGTAATGATGCTTCTACTGCTGAGCTTGACCAGTTTTATAAAAATGTGAATATATTTAATCTTGATCCTAGTTTTGTGTTATGACATGCTGTTTGGTACAGCTTTGGGTGGATTGAAAAGACTACAAGCCAAGTTGCTTTGGCCAGCTGTGTGCAGCTGAAAGGCCACAATTTGTGCGTGTGCCCTGGCAGTGAGAACAAGAAGTAAGAACTCAGTCATGTCTACTGCTCTGACCCAAGCCTTCTGTGTTTCCTTGTTTCAGTGCAGGTCAGCCCTATTTAGCCTGTTTATCTATAGGATTTATATTCACCTCTCTTACTACAGCATTTGGTGTGTATTGCATAGTGTATGTAGTACAGAGTACTTTCTGGAGAGTATTTGGACATTTTATTTTGGTTTTATGTCTGTGCGGTTGTATAGTCGTAGCGTAAGGGATCAATAAATGTTTCTTTTTCTGGTTCTGTATGTGTCTGATCTTTCAGTGTTTCACAGACCCTGGTTGTCAACCTTGACTGTGATGAATCGTTTTCGTGTAGCATTCCGGCAGAGCAATTCTGTTTGTGTGCTTGCATAGCTAGCAACACATCAGTGCTCAGCATTTATGCTGTTTGTAAAATTGTGTGTCCACAATTTGTCGTCTGAAGCAAGTGGCATATGGGTATGGTGTGTATTACGAAATTGAGACCATAGGTCACATTTTAAATGGTATGACTCAGGATACTGCCCACTATTTATATAGAGTATCTTCCCTTCTTTCTAGGTGTCAGCACTAGGGCTGACTTTTATAATAAAAAGTTTAAAATGTATGTTCTTAATAAATCAGCTTGATGAATAATTTGAATGATGAACAGGGTAACCACAAGTATTTTATTTGCAGGCTCTGCAGGACATTCTCAATAAAGGGGAGCTATTAGCACTCTAAAGAGTGTTCAGGTAGACATGCTGTTTATCTGATATGGAGACAGATGTGTGTGATTGGATTTCAAGGAGTTAAACACTGAAACTGTCTAGCTTTAGGTGGCTGTTTGAACTAGAATGTAACATCAGTTCAGTACTGTTCACTGAACACAAATTGTGCTCAGTATCAAATGTCCTATTTCAGTATTTGGTATTTTGTATTCATTAGTTTGTGTTGGTTAGATTGCTGTCTCCATGGGTTTTACGCCTTATTCTCAGTCCCTTTAGCTACACTGACCAAATGGGTGAATGAGTGAGAAACACTCAAACAAATTAATGGGAATACACTGGTCATCTCTTAACTCTTATCTTTAGGCTTCATAAGATTTCTTATAAAGCCTTGTTGCATGTAACTGGTCAAATTAGATGTGTGATCTTGATTGGGGATGCACGGATCACACATTCTTTCTCCAAATACCAATTCTGATGATTAAACATTCTGAAGTTTAAACTCGTCATTATCTGAAGGTGGACTTTTCCTGCTTGCGGCTTTACTAGCAACATTTTTACAATGGGGGGAAAACTACATTAA
>JBBPCY010073322.1:0-10400 GCA_037974405.1 Brachyalestes nurse | reverse complement strand
GTGTTTGCAAACCAAATGTTATTGCACTTTTGTTCATATAGCAGTACTTTTAAAATAAACGTGTGCAATACACTACTTTTGAAATAATGATTAAATTTTACATATAACAAAACCACACGATTAAACACTATTTAAATGTTTAATTATATATTATATAATATAAAAATAAATGAAGATAATATGTATAATTGTATACATGCATAAGGTAAACTGAATAATGTTTTTAACTGGCAACATAATGGTCTATATTATATATGATGAAAGTTTTCTGATGGCACTTTGTACTGTGGCACAGCAGTCTTCATCCATTTCTGGAATTCTAGCTGGCATCTGGCATTGTTTACGGACGTGCAGTCGGAACTGGCTCCAGTCGGCCACAGGCCACGTAATTCATTTTGTCCTGTCTGATTTGTGCTGCAGTTTTACGGGGTACATAATGTGAGCCAGGTACGTGCACTGCTGCTGCGTTTGAAAGCCGCTGCTACACCTTTACCAAAATGTCATAGTATAATTATGCATGACTCATTGTGCTTCAGTGCAGCCCTACGATTTCTCCGACTAAAACAGGCAGGTGATTTTCCATTAACAATTTTACGATGCCTCGTTTACCCATTAACTAGCAATTAATGGGTCCCGCTATATAAAGTGTTCCTAATAACTGTGCAATTACACAATAACATTGCAATAACAATGTAACAGCTGGACTACACTGGTACAACTCATGGAATTTCCCAGGTGAATTCTAATGGAATTAGTTGGACTACTATATAAATATATATATACTTGAAACTGTGAATATATCACTGGTAGGTACGTTGTTCTTACATGGTGATGTTTTTTCTTCGTGTTTATTATTTTCTACATTGTAGATTAATATTGATAAAATGATAAACACATGGAATTATGCAGTAAACAAAAAAAGAGTTAACCAAACCAGAATTTGGTTTGTAATAAGGTAATGATGGACTGTTGTTTTTTTACTTAGTTAAGTGGTTGTTGCCATAATGTGGAGTAGAACCGTAGTGGAATAGGATTATTAACTGTGTACCAACCCCACCATCACAACTGATGATCCCAAACATCAAGTAATGTTATTTATACTGAAACACAGAATTAGCAGTTTGTGAGCAACTTGGTTTTAAATAAATCAGCATAAAAAATCATGATCAGTGCATCTCTCTGGGACGAATAAAGGTTTATCTTATCTCTGGCATCATGTCTTTTGTTCCCCCCAGATTGAGGATAAACAGGATAAAACAGAACTGCAACCTTTACTGAGAGATGTGGAGGTGTTCAGATCAACAACATGTCAAAACAACTGGTCAAGCGTCACATAAGGAACGCGATGTTCCAGTCATTTCATGGATTTTACTCTGGAATATGAACAAGCTGTTCATATCATTAAAACAACAACAACGATTAATGTAGCAACAAAGTAATCTTTGTTTACTGCTATCACATCTAATTCTAAGTTTTGCAATATTATATTAACCCCAAGCTACTGGTGTTGTGCATTCACTTTCCCACAGTAGGTTTCATACTATTTGTGGCAGCTCTTGGTTAAATATGGACTAAATTTGTAAGATAATTCCTTCAGAAAACAATGAAAGTTCAAGATTATCTCTAAAAATAGTACCAGAGGAGCCTCCTAACCTGTTAGCTATCTGCAGATCTTTTTGTTATTCAATACCATATTCCTATATACGGTATGCTTACTGTGGTTTCAGACATTTGACATCAAATACATGCAATTTCTCTGCAAACATTGTGAAGTCTTTCATACAATATGTGATCAGAATGACATTGAATCTCATCATAGGTCTAGCTGGATTTATTTACAATCCTGAATTTCTAAAATCATGAATGTGACTAACATCTATAATATATAATATAATTTGTAAGAACATGAATGGCCTAGCACACAAACGATTCTTTAAACTGCGTTTCTAATTTTTTTTGTTTGTTTCCCAGTTAAAATCTATTTATGGACAGATTTGCACCCTTTTTGTTCCTTTTCTGTTTCTGAGAAGTCAGATACGGAGATGACTATGGACACAAGCATGAAAAGAGGATCTGTTTGTGCACTTTGCGTACATTGTGTCTGTGATGAGCAGCACTAAAAATGCCAAGACATTTGAATGTAAATGACATGCTCTGAATGAATAAAAGTGATTGTGACTCAGAGTCTATCTTTAAGGCATCTCGGATAAAGGACAGAAGCAGAGAAGCTGGCGAGCTCTGCTGCCTTTTTTCATCATGGACCGCTAAACAGTTGCACAGCAGAGGACAAATCTATAACTGTACTAACCTAAAGACGTGCAGAAACGCTCCGGTGGTTAAACGTCTTCACGGCAGCTGCTGGAAGATTGCAGATTTAAACCGCAGCCCCATTGGGATTCTGATATCAATATTCCTGCTCTGCACTCACCACCGCCACTGCTTTCCTATTCTGAACGCCTGGCTCTGGCTTCTCCAGGGAAAAGCTGTACTGTAGTGAGCTGTAAACACCTGTAATATGTTCTGCTTGGGCGCCTGCCTGCTCTAAATCACAGCGAAGTGATGTATTTTAAGTTCTCTTTATAACAATAATCCTTATTATAACGCTTAATAACCTCACAATAGCTGTGGATGATTATGTGGATGTTGATAATCAATAAAAAATTGCATTCTCTAAAATTAATATTTGACAAATGTTGTGGAGTGATTCTCACATGGCTAAATTCAAGAAAATGCCAAACCAAGGGTATTACATACATGCAACATTAAAGGGCCCATCTCCTACATTTTTCCTGTTCTGTCCACTTATAATGATTTGCTTTTACCCATCAAAAATGTTTTTCCAACCACTGTTCTGATTGGTTGGCCTGTACTGTGACTAAAAACACCCAGCCTGAATCACACCAAATAATTTAGTGTGAATGGGCAGAGCGAAACTGTTGTAGATACAGGTAAATGTGTTGCTTTTTGTGAAATCACAAAAACCACGACTTAAATAAAGGCTGTTTTTGCAGCTACGTTTGCTTGTATGGACTGAGGAAGTAAGAGGCATGTTTTGAAAGTTTAACAGTCTTTATACAATCGATATATAATATTATACATCAACCTCTTGTTTTTAAAAAGAAAGAAAGGTTTGGTTTTCCATCATATGGACCCTTTATGTCTTAATAAATGATGTTCCATGAAGAGAGAGCAAAATTACCAACAGCAGGTTCCGCATTTAATTCTGCAGTTTTTAACAAAACTGATCAAGTGATAGCTAGCAGTGTTAAATCCATCTGTTAAACCCTCACACAGTCTGTTAAAAACACGATATATTTACTTGGAATCACACTGAGGTATGAAATTCTTTACATTAGCCTAACACTATTATGCAGTAACTTCTAAATATTTTCACTGGATGCTTGTGCTAATTAGTACAAATGTGCTCCTGCATGATTAAAACCACGGCTGAATCTGTAAACGAGGAAATCAGGGAAGAGGGAGCAGGATACATATTAATAAGCCGAGTCTAACCGAGCTGCAGTTACACTCATAAATAATACACCCTCTATTTCTATGGTTAGACCATTTGGCTGGTGCGCAAATGGGGACCAGGCCAAGTCCTACACTAAAGATGCTGCCATTTCTTTTTTTGGATTTTTATCCAATTTTATCCCAAATATTTTTAGCTGTGTCTAATTCAACATGGTAGCTAGGACTTCTACAATTACATGATACCTCCCTTGGGAGGGTGAAGGATAACACGATGCACCACCACATCTTTCAAACTGCTGCTCACAGGCCACGTGACAGCTCAATACTCTCACGGTCCGTTCTGTTATGTCTGATAACAGATATCCATGCAGGGCCGGCGTCAGAGCGGATCTACCGGGCTGGCATCTAACTATGGTGGGGCACTATCGATCGTGAACTATATTTATATGAGCAACACTAGAAGGTGACAAACTCCTGTGGGTCACGGGATTCCCAGCGATGTTGATGTTAGCTGCCATCAACAACAAAAAAAGCCTGTGGTGGTGGGTGCTGGAATGTGTGTGTGTGTGTGGGGGGGCGTGGCGACTCGCTAGGGGCAACAGTGCCTTCGAATGCTGCTAGGATGAGTAAGGGTTGAGAGAAATCAAGGTCAGTCATGCTCTCCCTTGGCACAAGGAACTGGGCCATAACGTGAACCAATGTTTTTCTGTTACAAATAAAGAGATCCATACCCGAGCCAAACCCGAGCTGCTCGACGGCAGGGCTAAAACTGAGCCGCAGCCGAGCTGACTGCATTACTGCTTCCATGGAAACACATGGAACATGGAAAGAGGTCAATACAGATACAAATGAACTAGGAAGTCAACAAAGTACAAGCACGACTGTCTGTTTGGAGTATTGAAGATACATTTCAGTGGGAGTTTTCTATGATAGAAGGTCAACAACGTGATAGAAGGTCAACAACGAAATGCGAAGGTGATCCAGGACATCGTTAACAAGTTATCTGGGTTAGGTTTTCATCACATGGATAAAGAATGTAGAGAAAAAAAACTCAAATAAGACTATTAATGATAAAATACCACAATAACAAAAGTAGCTCTGACTGAAAAACTTTCTGCCGGTTCGACTCCATGGACGCGGTTTTGGAACAACCGGCCATAAACTGTGTGTTATTGAACTGAGATAAACTGGAACATCAAAACATAACACAACTTCTGTACCATCACAGTACAGCTTAGGTACAGGATGGTTCCTGTAGACCTGTGGAAATGTGCTTTTGGACTCCCAGCCACGGGGTTCAAACTTGCCATCTTCTGATGATGGAGCCAAGACTTGAGAGCCAGAACAGTGCTATTTCTTTCAAGACAAAGCTTGTGGAGGCACATTTCAGATCTAATAATGGGTTTTTATACTGACTACCCAGTTTAGTCTACATGTAACAACATATAATTATACACAACAATAATCTGTTGGCTTTTGCAATACTGGTGTTACAAAAGCCTGCCTAATTTGGGGCCTAATAAAGTTATTGTTGTGTGTTTAAACTGGAAAGAAAAGCCCTGTTTTTGTCATGTTTTGACATTGAAACAAGCAGAAAATGACAGACGACTTGAACTCATGGATACAGAATATAAATGTAATAATTTGCTATGATAATCACTTCATCGCTCATGAATATAGAATTATGTTTGAGTATAGCAATACAAAAGTATTAACCTTGTACTTCATGAGTTCATGATGTAATATATCCAAACAAGGTTCCTAGGACCTTGGTTTTTAGGAAAAAAACATCAAAGATCCTCAATCATATTGAAGAGTGTGGATACGGCCTCTATTTTTGTCTTATCTGACAGATCTGAGCTCCAGTCAAAGATCTAGTGGTGTTTAGCAAAGTCCAGGGCTCATTTGTGATAAGATGAAAGAAAGGGTTTTCCTATGGAACCCCTTCTGGATAATTTTCTACCAAGGAGGTGAAGTCTATTCTATCTTCAATCTTCTACAAATCTACAACTGTGGTCCTGGGAGAAATAATAATTGAAGAGCAAATTTCCCAAACTTACCCAGTCCAAAAGCATTTATTTACTTGTTTTACCTATTAGAAAGCAATTGAAATTGTACAGTTACTTGTCATTTTTCAATGTCTGTTTCTAAAGTGCAACTCCTGCACATTTTAGTATGGGCAAATTTTTTTTTTAAATATGGCAATTTTTTAAGTAAATCGATATTCAATGTCACAAAATTATGTACAAGGTTAATATTTATATCCTACTACATGACATTTATATCCTATTGCATCTACCGCTTTGGAGACCTGGGTACTATGTATTATGTAAGGACTGAGTGAGTTTTGGTCGGTTATACTATTGCACATAAAGAGGTGATGTAAAAATATGCCAATAGTAGTGTTACCTAAAAAAGCACAAAAAATGGACTGAGTGAGTTTTGGAAATTTGCTCTTGAATTGTCTCTCTAATCATTCTCCTTACTCTGCTTGGGAGCTAAATTAACATCCATCCTTATCCTGGTAGGCCCACTATGCTCATTTCAGACAGCAGATATGGGCCTTTTCAGATGTCTCAGTATTACAGTATTAATGGAGGTAAACATACTTTTATCAGAGATCATTTGCATATTCCCTAATCTTCTCCATGCTGATGAATGCTGAAGGGAATTTTACCTTTGTGTCGCCTCATGTTTATACCCCAGTGAAACTGGAAGTCATGGATGGCCGCTTTAGCGTGCACAAACACTCAGGTGCATTTTAAAAAGTGAAATAGAATTGAGAAAGTGCAGTAGCTACATTTTGTTCCTATAAATCTGATGTGTTTTTTCTCACATTTTCAGCATGAGATGGAGGTACCAGGACGTTTTTTTGGCTGTAAAAATAATGGAGCCGACTGCATTAATCACTCTTTGCTTTTGATCACCCGTAAAACTTTGACCATCATCATTTAAAGGAAAACGAGTGCAGAGCGAAGGGGCATTCTGTGCACTGCCCACCCGTATCTGCCCCCTCTTCTTCCCTCGCTCTTTTCCATTCGTCTCTCTCTCTCTCCTTTTCCATCCCTCTTCCATTCAGGCTGCTCCCACGTTACCAGGAGCCCACGGAGCTGGAGATGGAAAAACAGGAGCTGTTGGCACTTCTGCTGTGTTCATTTCACACACACACACACACACACACACACACACAATCTCTCTCTATCTCTCTCACTATCCATCACTCTCACTCTACCAATCTCTTGTTCTCTCTCTCTTTTTCTTCCTCACTCTCTCTGTCGTCCTACCTCACTGTTTCCATCTCTTTCTCTCTCTCTCTCTCCACCTCTCTTTCTCCCTTTTCTTTCTCCCTCCCACTCTCTCGTTTGTCTTATGCTCCAGTCTCCCTATTTCTCTACCCATCTCTCCTTCTCTTCCTTCCTCTCTCTATTTCTTCCTTCCTCACTGTTTCAGTCTCCCTCTTTCTCTCTCACTCTCTCTTGCTCTCTTTCTCTCATTCCATGTTCTGTAAACACATACACACTTTCTATCTCTCTCCCTATCCATCACAGTACCAATCTCTTGTTCTTGTTCATTTTCTCTTTTTTTTCCTCTTCCCTCTTTTTTTCACCCCCCTCAATTTGTCTCGTGCTCTGGTCTTCCTATTTCTCTCTCCATCTCTCTCTCTTTCTCTTCCTTCCTCCCTCTTATTCTTCCTTTCTCATTCTTTCTATCTGTCTATCTCTCTTTCTCTCCCCCCCTCTCCCTCTATACACACACACACACACTCTCTTTCTCTCACTATCCCAATCACTATACCAGTCACTTGTTCTCTCTTTTTTCTGTTTCTATCTCTCTCTCTCTCTCCTTCCTTCCTCAGTTTTCCTCTCTCTCCATCTCTGTTGTTCTCCCTTTTCTTTCTCTCTCCCACTGTCTTTATTTGTCTTGAGCTCTAGTCTCCCTTTTTCTCTACCCATCTCTCTTTCTTTTCCTTTCTCAGTCTTTGCATTTTTTTCTGTCTTTCTCCATCTCTCTCTTTCTCACCCCGCTCTTTCTGTCTCTCTCTCTCTCTCTTCCTTGCTATGCTCTGCAAACACACACACACACACACACACACACACACACACACACACACACAGTCTCTCTGCTCTGATGTGAGGAGGCAGACGCCAGCAGCAGCGCATTGAGATGTGCATCACGATCCTAGTAGACTCTCTCACTCTCACTCTCTCTCTCTTTTTCTCCCTCTCTCACCCTCTCTCTCTCTCTCTCTCTCTCTCTCTCTCTCTTTCTCTCTCACTCTCTCCGCCCGCATGAGCAGGTGCAGCTTGCAGTGAAAGTAAAGCAGCTCGGCTCCAATTGATCCGCTCCCTCCTCCTCTCTAAAGCTCGTCCCATTTCACACAACCTCTGCCCTCCATCGCCACTCGCCCAAACCCCCCGCCAGCACCATCACTCTCCACGCGGCAGCCTCCGCTCTGCCGCAGACTGTCCACCAGCCCGAGTGACGAGAGCAACCACCTCCAAATTTAACCACATAATACGGATTCTCCTTTTAAACCACATCAATACACGAGTTAAAAAGGAAACGCCAATATTTAACCGTGTAAACCCTGCAGAAGTCATACACTCCTACAGTAATGCCCTCCCATTTTCATCAATAGAGTCTTTAACACCCCCCCACACACCCTTTAAACAGCCTTAATGCCTGCATGAAGCATTGAATAAACACACCGGCATGTTAGCAGATACTAAGAGAGAGTACAGATTTCAGTATTCCTCATATGTTGTGCAATCTAGACCCATAATCAAAACAGCAGACAGGTATATCTGAGGCTGGAGCACCAGTATGACCCTCGAGGAGGGTCTCTCTTTTAAGCAGTTTACAGCCGTGCTGGAATATCTTCTGCATGATGTTTATTTGTAAAATGATAAAAGACATTTGCAGGGTATAGTAGTTCATGCATTCATGGACAAATCAGTGGAAACTATTCAGATTGAAGAACATGTCTAATAAAACATGTATATTTTTATGCATAAGACGTAACGTCTCACGGCCCCTAGATGGAGAAACATGAATAATATGTGCATTGCTGCTCTGCTAGTAGTGTTATTCTTGCAGCCTACTGAGTATTATTGGTCAGTTTGACATTTTAGCCTTAGGGCTATTAACACCCTCCTTATACTCATTAACGGAGACATTTAACCACAGCAACACAGACCACCCCAGCGCAGCCAATCAGCGGGCGCCTCCAAACACAACCTTCCAGTTAATTCCAGCTCATGAGACCCTTCAACGATCAAAATTATAACCCAGCCCACAAATGATGCAATGCAGACTTGCATGTTTGACTCACTTCTTTGAATATCCTGTGGTGCTACTAAGCTAATGTGGCTAACAGGTAGCAGAAAGCCTATAGCCCACGGATTAGCATAGCACTAAGTGTGTGCCTAGATCATCACACCCTCGCCTCAAACTGTGTCTCGGGGATAAATTGTGTTTTCACCAAACTATCGTTTTCAATCAGCCAAGTGTGTAAAACACTCCAATCACAGCCAAGTGGTTAGTCACCTTGAGGTGGCGAATTTCTGACTGATGCATTCACTCTTATCACAACACACTCGACGCCTGCCGCCACTACAGATGACACCAAATCGATACGCTGAATCTTCAAAGCGCTTCAGTACTCTGCTGGTCAGACAGGACCAGTGACCAGAAAAAGCAAAACAGGCATCTTAGAGCATGCAACAGAGAGGCACTCCCTTCTTTTGTCATTTCTGTTTCGGAACAGGAGGCCCTGTTCTCACGTGACACCCTGTCATAGCGAGCAGGCTACCCATCAATGACAACTGCCAATTTTTTTTTAAACCACATGTA
Source organism: Brachyalestes nurse (assembly GCA_037974405.1). Classification (NCBI taxonomy): domain Eukaryota; kingdom Metazoa; phylum Chordata; class Actinopteri; order Characiformes; family Alestidae; genus Brachyalestes; species Brachyalestes nurse. Next base: position 1,073 of record JBBPCY010073322.1, on the reverse strand, counting down.
TTGTACAGAGAGATAAAGTAGATCTAGGGCAGTTTCCATTCGTGCCACAGTTTTTCAGTTTTTACAACTTTAAATGCTGAAGTTAGCATCATATTAAATCGGCACCAGAAAGCAACTGATGTTCCGTTTAAGGAGAAATGGAAATTTTGAACAAGAGCCTGGCGAGTAATAGGCTCTGCTCAATCCTCTTCTTCACTTGAGTGTTCCAATCTGGTTCCATTTACCACCACTCTAAAACGGAGCATTTCAGACCAAACCAAGAAAAAAACTGGAATTCCCTTTAACCAGTAAATGCAACTTCAGTTCAGTAGTTCAGATAAAATGTGTCATGCTTTTTGTTGAAGAAAACAGAGAAATTTGTGTTTGCATTAGGTGAGGAAAATTGTTTTAGCAACATTTGGGCTGGCTTGTCATTATTTTTGCAGATTGTTAAAGACATATATAATTATTAAAGGTAAATGTTTAATTTATATAATAAGCCAAAATCATGGTGGGTGACACAAAACACTTGTATTCCTGTAATTTTTGTATGCATTTTCTATGCATTTTCAAAGAGCACCAGTTTGCTCCATTTATATAAGAACTGAAAGATACCCGTATCCAAACATTTTCTCCCCATGTTGCGATGTGGGCACTCAAACCTTTCAGATTTTTAAAGCACTTTTAGGTCAAAAATTTTCAGTGTGTTTGAAAAAGTGTTTGGTCACGATTTAAAAATGGATCTTCACACCAAGAAACATGTTGACCATACCTTTACCCTTAAAAGCTGCGTTTGTTTATAGAAAAACATGTCATGATTTTATATTTCTATCTCAAAGCTGACCAACACAACTTGGAAAAAAAGCTAATATTTTGCTATGTTTTTGCTGTTTTTAACATGCAAGCAAATGACCTGTTTATACAGAATATGAACTAAATATAAACATAATTCATTTGATTTCTCCATCATAACATAATTAAGTTTAGACATACAGCTCTGGAAAAAAATAAGAGATGACTGCAATTTATTTTTAAATCAGCATCTCTATGAGTGTGAAACCATTCCAGTCCAGTGTCTGTTAAATTCCTACACA
>JBBPCY010073321.1:0-10400 GCA_037974405.1 Brachyalestes nurse | reverse complement strand
CCAGAACCTGGCTGTGAACTGGGGCCCTCTGTCCGAGACGATGTCCTTGGGGAACCCATGCAAACGGACTACGTGCTGAATAACTAATTCCACAGTGGATTTGGCTGAGGGGAGCCCCTTAAGAGCCACCAGCTGCACGGCCTTGGAGAATCTGTCCACGACCGTGAGGATGGTATTATGACCATCAGACTCCGGCAAGCCCGTGACAAAATCCAGCGCGATGTGCTCCAGGGTCGACGTGGCACAGGGAGAGGCTGGAGTTCACCTGAACTGGCACACACCGCACACGCTTGGACGAATTCGCAGACATCCTGTGCCATCTTCGGCCACCAGAAGGCTCTTTGGAGGAGAGAGAGGGTGAAATTAACTCCCGGATGGCCAGCGATGGCGGAGGAATGTGCCCACTGAATAGTATCTGATCGCAACCCAGTGGGCACAAAAAGGCGTCCAGGCGGAGTTGGCAGCTGGAGGGGGTTCCAAGGCCTGCCCCTGATGGACTCGATCTTCTATCTCCCACCGGAGTGGCGAAACAACGATCTCAGATGGTATTATAGGCGCGGGGTCTGACCGGGGGTTTTCTTTCTAATGAGCTCATGAAAGAGCATCCGCTTTTATGTTCTTCGACCCCGATCGGTATGAGATGGTAAAATAATACTGTTCAAAAAACAGTGCCCACTGCGCCTGACGAGGGTTCAGTTGTTTCGCCTGCTGGATGCCTATGAGATTTTGGTGATCGGTCCAGACCACGAATGGGTCCCGGCCGCCCTGAAGCCAGTGACGCCATTTTTCCAGAGCCCACTTGATGGCCAGTAGTTCACGGTCCCCTACACCGTAACACTGCTGAGCGAGAGCCCTGGATAAAGCGCCTATAGAAATTTGCAAACCCCAGAAAGCGCTGGAGCTGTTTAAGCGAAGCAGGTAGAGGCCAGTTTCGCACAGCATCCAGCTTCTGAGGGTCCATGGCAACGCCCTGAGGGGATATTACAAAACCAAGAAACGTGGTGGAGCGCTGGTGCAGGGTCCCCCTTAGGATTTTTAGAGCACTTTTCAAGACCACTTTAAATGAAATTTAAGACCAACGTCACACCTTTCCTGGCATAAGAAGGAAATAATCAAAAATCAATTGACCAAATTGAATCACAAAAATAACTATTGAACAATATATTGAACAGTCTTCAAAGATCTGCTGCAATCGCTCAACATAACATCAGACAGTCCTGCTGCAATCTTAACACTGTGTAAACACTAGCAAAATCATATAACAAAAACACAACAACTGTGTGAGGGGTGTGTGCCTGCATACGTCTGTGGGTGCGCCTGTAATACAACAGAGGCTACAGGCTACGCTGGCATAACCTAAAGCAAACTGACGCTCACGAATGATGCAAATTGAAGGACCTCTGTCCTGTAAAATATGGCTTTACAGACTATTTATATAGACATGTTTACAAATAGTTTAACCTCATTCTAAGGCAGGCTGAATACTGCAGACCTGCTTATAAAGAGTGATGCTCCAATCTACTTAAAGCACTTAGACCATAGCTGTCAATTTTCAACATTGAAAATACGTGATTTTTCCCAAGATCCCGACCCAAAATACAGGAAATTTAGAGCAGTTTCCCACTGCCACTCCACTGTTAACTGCAAAACGGACTCCAAAACTGCTGTTTATTTATTTATTTTTAATGGAGCATCAGCTCTCGCAGCACTCACGACACTGTATCCTGAATCTTGAGCTTCTGAGTTTTGGCTTCTTTATCTATTTAAGCAATGGGTTTTCTCCACTATTTCCAACCTTTTTAGCTACTATTAGCAAATCAGACACTTCATGACACACCACCACTGCCTTCCAATCATGAATACGTTCTAATCTGACTGTGGAGAAAGAGGTCAAACTCCCCTAAACTGCCAGCTGCCCCCGAATCAACGAAAGCAGCGACACTGACCCGTTTGTGGCTGAGCTGGATGTGGGCCTGAACCATAAATCGGGAAACGGTCAGATTATCAGAGGTGACACAAGAGAACCCCGGGTGAAGACCTCCCCTTCTTCACCGGGTTTGATCGTTTCCTGGACGGAGCGGACAGATGGCACAATGGTGTTCAGGGGAGGCACAATAAGCACAGAGCCCTTCGCGGTAGCGACGGGCTTGCTCCATCTGGCTCAGGGAAGCGCGCCCTAGCTGCATGGGTTCCCCGGCTCCTGAGTGGGCATCCGATGGAGGTGGAGGATCCGGAGTGGTTGCCACAAGCTTATAAGGCACCGTAGATGGAGTGGGCGGCAGGGTGCGAGGAGCTGACTTGGGACGGGAGCACATGCGTTGGTCTATTCGCATGCATAGCTGGATTAAGCCTTCCAGGGAATCAGGCAGCTCTCGTCCGACCAGCTGATCTTTGCTGTGAACAGCCAGCCCCTCGTAGAAGGCGGTCCGGAGTGCGAAATCCCCCCACCCTGTTTGGACCGCAAGGGTACAGAACTCCGCAGTGTACGTACTCGCGGACCGTTCTCCCTGCCGCAGGTGGTATAATTTGGAAGAAACCTCCACCTCACTGTCGGGATGGTGGAAAGCAGCCTTGAGAAGTTGAGTGAAGTTTTGATAGATGTAACAATCCATGGTGTTTGTCTTCAAGACTGCTGATGCCCACTCCGCTGCCCGGTGAGAAGGGAGACGAGGCGAGCGGGCTGCAACTCAAAGACAAGAGCCAGGTTAGTAAGAAAAACTTCGCACTTCCCATCTACATTGTTCCATTTATCCGGAAGTAATAGTTTAGGTGACACATGTGGTGATGAAGAAGGAGTAGGTTGAGGTGACGGAGCGGGCAGCTGGGACGGAGGCGTCACGACCAGGGCTGCGGGTTGAGTCTGTTGCAGGAGAGTGACCTGTTGTTTTAATCCGGCCACCTCCTGCTTCAGACTGTCGATCTCCTTGCCCTGGCGATCCACCAATGCCACCAGCGTAGCCCAGTCCGCTGGGCTCACAAGTGGCTCAGTCATTCTGTCACGAGACATGACAAGAACGTACCTGATCACTGAAGTTCGCCCGTGTAGCGTGAAGGAAGAGCCCAAGTGCGGACAGCAGCGAGAGGGCTGGGTTAATCATGCACATTTGTTCTACGAACGCTCTTAGTAGACTCCCACTGGTCTCTATGTTCACACTCATACACTAGTAAAGGGTAATACTCACGTGAGTCAGGTGCTGGAATGGTTGGGCGAGGTTGAGAACACAATGACTGAGCTCCTGAGGAACTCCAGTTTCCCGTTTATATAGCAGGTGACATGCTTATTTCCTGTGACCCTTCCGTGTCACCTGACTAGTGCATGTGACAGTGCTAGGATGGGATGAAGGTTGCTACAGCAATTTCAGCCCATCCGTGTCCTGTGATTTAGTGCTGTCTAGGAGCCACTGAGAAAAAGAGAGAGAGAGAAAGAGATCTGATTAATAGAATAGGCCGACTGAGACTTCAGGTTGCAATAAACATAACGATCAAGGGCAGTTGTATCCTGCTGATCACAGAAACCTGGCTTCATCTGCTAAACTCTGCTAACGGGCTACATGGCTCAGTGTCATGACAGGACCAGTGAACCCGGTAAGAGTAGAAGAGGGGGGCTGTGTATGTATATCAATAACAATTGGTGCACAAACACAGTGACTGTGGATAGTCATTGCTGCCCTAACTTGGAGTATGTGACCATTAAATACTGTGGTTGTGATTACTGTTGTGTACATTCCCCTGGATGCTTATGGTAGCACAGCTCTTTTATATAGCAGCATTTCAAACCAGCAGAACAAGTATCCTGATGCAGTGTGCATTGTAGTTGGGGATTTCAATCACATGGAATTAAAAGCAGTTCTCCCCAAATTCCACCTGCACATTAAGTGTGCCACCGGAGGAGTTAACACACTGGACAGGGTTTATTCTAAAATCAAGTTGGGCTATAGGGCTAAACAGCTACCACACCTAGCCCAGTCTGACCACTTGTCCCTGCTTTTAATCCCTGCATATACTCTCAGGAAAACTGCTCTGACCACCACAAAGGTTATTAGAACTTGGCCTAATAGAGCCCTACAGCAGCTGCAGAACTGTTTTGACAGGACCAGCTGGGAGATTTTTGAACATCCACACCTGGAGGTGTTCACAGACAGTGTTACATTAAGACCTGCACAGACATTGTTATAATGGACAAATGTATCCAGGTCTATCCCAACCAGAAGCCCTAGATGTCCAGGGAGGTCAGACAGCTGCTAAGGGAAAGGAACTAAGGGAAAGTTTAGGGGACAAGGCCCTCTACAGTGTAGGCCAGACCAACATAAAGAGAGGTATCAGAAAGGCCAAGTCAGACTACAGGAAGAAGTTTGAGGAACACCTGGACAGCAAAGGGGTTCAGCATACAGTGTGATGTGTGCTGAAGAATTGTGCGGACCGCTGGCAGGGGTCAGGATTTTCAGTCGTTCCCTGTCACAGACCACTGTCCCACCCGCTTTAAAGTCCCTCTGTCAAAAAACATCCATCATTAGCCTCAATGATTACCCGCCAATAGCGCTAACTCTGCTGGTGATTAAGTGCCCCCCAGGGTTGCATACCGAGTACCCTGCTCTATACCCTGTACACCCATGACTGCACCCCCTGTCACCTCAGGAACATCATCATCAAAATTGCTAACGACACTATGGTGATGGGTCTCATCTCTGGGGGAGATGTATGTGCCTACAGGGACGAGGTGGAGTGGATGACGTGTGGTGCAGAGATAACAACACAACAAAAACAAAGGAGCTCATCATGGACTTCAGGATGAAGGGGAAAGGTTACTCAGCCATTACATATTAAGAGGGACTGTGTAGAGAGGGTTTCCTGGGAGCCCATAGTACAGAGGAGTTTACCTAAGGTGTGAACACGGCTTATCTGGTGAAAAAGGCCCAGCAGAGACTTTATTTCTCTGCTCAGGAAAAACAACATCCCCCCAAAACTCCCCCCAAAAGTCCTTCTATCACTGCTAAATAGAAAACCTGCTGACCTACTGTCTCTGTGTGTGGTTTTGCAGCTGCACAGTGGCACAGAGGAAAGTGCTCCAGAGGGTTATAAAGGTTGCCCAGGAAATCATCAGTTGCCCTCTCCCCTCTTTAGAAGAACTTCACAAAACTTGCTGTCTCAGGAAAGCCCATAACATTTTGTGAGACTCATCCCACCTAAATAATAGTCTGTTATAACTGCTGCCATCAGACAAATGATACAGGATTATAAAATCAGAAACTAATAGGCTAAAAAACAGTTTCTACCCTACAGCCATTCAGGCATTAAACACAGTGAAATCATAGTTGTTTGTTTTTTATGACGGTGAAATACTGTGAATGTAGGGACTGGTGTTGTTGTATCTTTGTTTTTTATGTATTTATTTAATATACATTCTATTTATATTCTTTTAACATGTGTCATGTCTGCCACAGGGAAGAATGACACAAAAGTACAAAACAAATGGGTTTTAATAAGAAGTCAAAATTTGGGAGAAACTTAGACAGAAATAGTCTTTATTTCTCAGAGCCGCTCTCCTTCCTCCAGCCAAACTTGAGAGCCACTCTCAACTGTGTGACCAAAGACGTCGCTCCTCAGCAGGGCCTAATGAATTTAGACTCTTCATCTGGAAGAGTCATCTGAAAGGCTGAATACAAGGGAGACAAGACACTGAGCCTGATGACTAATTGTGAGGGTAAAGCACGACACTGTGTCAGTGCTGTGTGCATCTAGATAGTCTGTCGTGTTTGACTGAAACAGAATGACCTTTTGAGATTTGGATTCAAAATTATTTAAAGTCCATGGGTAGGCGTCATAAAAATAATTAACTCTAAACAGTTATTTTTGCAGCTTAAAAGGGAAATCTCTTGTAACTGTTATTTGTCATATATATTATTTCCATATCTTTGTTAACTGCTTTCTTATTACAGTACACAGCATGCGTCATGCAAATATGTCATACAATCTCTGGTCTTAACGAACACTGACTGCTATCCTTGCCTTAGGCATATAACCAGGCTAGTAGTGGTGTAATTTGTACCTCAGTCAGCAAACAAGATTGCTTATTTAATATTAAATGACAGAATGCATTTGAAGAGCATGAGTGCATTGGGTAACATTGTCACTCACTACACAAGTGACCAGACTTATGTCCAAACAGAGTCCATGAACAAGATGACTGCTGTTCTTTTCTCTTTACTTATATCTGCTAAATATGTATAAGTGTTGTTTTTCATTTTACTTTGAGAAAGCACATATCACACTTTCCATCCTGACCAATTCCAATTCAGGTTAATAATGATTCAAAATTATAGTCAATATGCCATCCTATTTTACTTTATGTTTTAAGTACATTGTTTTACAATTGGCAGTCAATCAATAACTAAATCACACAAAATGTCTGCTTTCCTCAATTTCACTTGATCTGTAGTCCATGACCTTGCTAAATATATTCTTAGAGCTGACTAGCATCAGATCAGTTGTGGCTAACTATTTGGATGCTATGTAGTTCACTCAAAGCAGTGGATAATCTAAAGAAGTGTATATTTGTTGTTCACTGTGTGACACTGTATAACAAATGTTCTCATTTTGTACTGATGTGTCAAAGCTATACTGGCAAATGACTCTTCTGTAAAGCATCTTTATCAAATATTTGCTTTCTTCTTTATTCATTCATAACCATTATGGCACATTATAGCTACTATAGGACTATACGTACTTGACTGCTTGACTTGACTTGACTTGACTTGAGCTGTTCTGCAGCAAATCATTTATGTTTTATTACATCTCATTGTATTAAAAAAACTCATTAAAGTTCTAGTCACATTACATTAATGAATTTAATGGATCTCCTTGTTGGTTTCTGTGGTGTGTGTGTTCACAGACGGACGCAGCACTGATGTATGATGCGGTTCATGTTGTAGCAGTAGCTGTTCAACAGTCCCAGCAGATCACTGTTAGCTCTCTACAGTGCAACCGACACAAGCCCTGGCGCTTTGGAGGGAGGTTCATGAGTCTGATTAAAGAGGTACACACACACAAATACATACACAATAAACAGGTTTAAATCCTGTGTGAACTTTTGCTACTGTTTCTGTGTCCTTGAATACATTAGGATGGTGTGCTTGTAGCATTTTTCTTTAAATACGGCAAGAAAGATAATATGGCACCACTGCATTTCTGTTATTTCCAGTTATCTTTGGATCTTTCTCTTAAAAAAATTTTGAATAAAAAAACATTACGAGAAAAAAGTGCAGGAAAAATCAAAGGAAATTATATCTATCTATCAAAGGGTGTTTTCACACTTCATGTTTCAGCCCTTAAAGCTAACTCAGATCGATTAGTCAGCATTTTTTGTGTATATGTGAACACGCCAAACGATCTCAGACCCATCTGAAATGAACCAAAATGAGGCCACCTCAGGAGGTGGTCTCAGTTTGGTTCGCTTTGAGTCCACGGACTTAGAGATTCTTGTCAAGATCAAGTTTCTCTACCAAGTTGCACAGCCTCAAAGCATTCTTGCTCTCCATCAGTTGAAGAAAAATAGTAGCATAGATATTTGTGGAAAAAGTTTGATAGAGCTTTTAACCATCTACTCTTATGTAGAAAAAAAAAATCACAAGAATGGTGAATGTGAAGTAACAACAGTGGCAGGTTGGATGAGGAACTAAAGTGTGAACAGAAAAAGAACACCCCATCTGAGAGACCCCATCTGAGCTGAAGTGGACCAGAAAGAGAGCCTTTAAAGAGTTCCTTTAAAGAGGACTATATGTTAAAACACCCTATGTGGACCTAAGCTATTTTGACTGTTTATTTGTACCTTTGCCATGAAAAACAATGGATCATATTTTCATGCAAAAAAAAATATATTTCTTTTTCCTTTGTTGTACCTCCTATTCTTGTACCTATTCGCCATCATTGTAGGTAATTTGTGAAAATGGCACATTCCACTTTGTTTCTCTATATCTTATTTATCAGTCTTTCCATTCTCTCTCTCTCTTGCCCCTTACTCACTGAAAGCTTTAAATTCAGACTTCAGAAACAGTCAGCTTTCAGAACAATGACATCGACAGCTCCTTTGTAGTGATGTGTCCATATCACATCTCTCATTATCATAGAAAGATGCATATATTATGCCCTTATTATGCCTCTTATAATGTATTTGCATACTTTATTATAATGTACATAACACTGTCTCTTTTTCAAAAGGCTTCTTGGGATGGGCTAACAGGGCGAGTTCTCTTTAACAAAACAAATGGCTTGAGAACAGATTTTGATCTGGATGTCATAAGTTTGAAGGAGGATGGACTGGAGAAGGTACTCTGTGTGTGGGCTTGTGTGTCTGTGTACATTTCATTCAGTTTGTCATTATACATGCATAATTTTTTCACAGTTCTGCACTGGTCTGTACAAAATACTGACAAATAAACATTCTGGATGGAACATTGTAAATTAATATGAGATGTGTCAGGATGCCTGAGAGTGTGTCAGGATACCTGTCTCCAGGCAGCGAAGGGAGAGGCAGACACAGACTTCCATTCTTAACTTTTATTTTCAAAAACAAAAAGCACGATGGCCTAAACGCAAACAAAACCTGAGACAGGCAGAGTGACCATGAACAGCAGAGTCAAACCTAAACTGAAATAGATACACAAAACATAAACCAATAGAAACAAGACATTACTTAAACACAAAAACCGGACAGCTATAACTAAAAGATCTCCCAAACTAAAACCCAGTGTACTCAGACTTCAAATTAAAAGTCCTTTATAACAAACAGAAAAGGGTGGCATTTAGCGGCCACCGACCAGGAATGTTGTACAGTGATTGTGGTGTAACACTTTTTTTTCCCCTTTTTCCTCCTGCTAACTAGGTCCTTATCCTCACCTCTTTCATTCATGTGTAATTAACTGACACATTTTCATCGTGTGAATTAATAATTTTTGTGTATAAAGAAGTTATAATTCATACTGAACCCCGTTATGTTGTTTTAATGATGGTCAAGGTAGTACATGGTGCAAATCTGGAAAGCCTGTACCAGCAGAACAGCAATACAGTAGTATACAGTACAGTAATATAGTTTGTCTGTGCTTGTTTATGCATGTATATTTTCTGGATTCATATGTTTTAGACATGCTTCTTGTCATTTTTCTCTCCAGATTGGCACATGGGAACCTGTGAATGGCCTAAATATGACAGAGCATCACAAGAGTAAAATGACTAATGTTACAAATTCCTTGTCCAACAAATCATTAAAGGTCGCCACTATTCTGGTAAACATACTACACAATTTAACACACCCACCCACCCACACACACCAAATCAAATACATACTCAATTTGCTCACACTCAACGTATGCGGTTGATCAGTGGTTGGTTCATGGTTAATATTACATACGACCATACATCCAGCCATGCTCATTCTTTCTATAGGTCAGCTTCCTCATTAGGTACGAAGCCTAGTACTTTTCTTTGTATCTAGTCCCTGTCTGGTTAACTGGCTGTATGCATTTGGGGCAGCTGGTGGCCTTGTGGTTAGGGATTTGCCCCTGCGATCAGAAGGTTGTGGGTTTGAATCCCAGAACTGCTAGTAGCACCCTTGAGCAAGGTACTGTCCCTGCACACTGCTCCCTGGGCACTGTGTTCTTGGCTGCCCTCTGCTTCACTTGAAGGCATTAAATGCAGTGAAGAATTTGGTGCTGTTCACATATGTGCTGTGGTGTGTTCATATATGACAAATGGACACTTTACACTTACACTTGTCTTGTTTAAATGTCTCATTCCTCTATTCCATGCCTGCAGGAGGAACCCTATGTGATGTTCAAGAAATCAGACAAGCCTCTGTGTGGAAATGACCGTTTCGAGGGCTACTGTGTGGACTTGCTACGAGAGTTGGCTGCCATTCTGGGATTTCGCTACGAGATCCAGTTGGTGGAGGATGGAAAGTATGGAGCACTGGAGGAAGGCACAGGCCAGTGGAATGGCATGGTCCGAGAGCTAATGGACCACGTGAGTTTTCATCTTAGTTTCATATTGCTTATATCAGATGAAATACAAGAGAAGAAGGAAAAAAACCCTCCCACTTAGGGATGATGATCATTTACAGTAAAGATTAAACAAATTTGGTGACAGTTGGGCAAGATCTTGTAACTGTTGTCTGATTTTTAGAAATGGCAAAATTAATAAAGCATTGACATTAAGCATTTACCTGATAAGTGTGACTGATTGTAAAGTGCAAATACCTGTACATTATATAGCAAATTAGCTGTAATCTGCCTAGCTGCAAAACTTATCTCCAGTGAGGTGGTGTCGCGTCTCTCATGTCCCCCCACTCTCCTGAGTGGGGGCAAGAATACTGCCAGGCAGTCATACTGAGTTTTCTTTAGTTTTATTCA
>JBBPCY010073320.1:0-10401 GCA_037974405.1 Brachyalestes nurse | reverse complement strand
TTTTTTTTTTGAGGGGGAAGGGGGACTGGAGCCTATCCCAGCTGCGAAGGTGGGGTACACCCTGGACAGTCACATACAGACACAGACAACCATTCACGCTCACATTCACACCTAGGGGCAATTTAGTGTGCTCAGTTGACTTATGCCCAACGCACACGTTTTTGGTGGTGGGAGGAAACCGGAGTCCCCGGAGGAAACCCACACGGTCATGCAAACTCCACACAGGAAAAACCCTGCGCCCAACTCAGGAGTCGAACCCAGGACCTTCTTGCTGTGAGGCAACAGCGCATTTTGCTGTTGTTTTATACTGCTGTACTTGAGACACCATCGGTCGGAACCAAATTCCTTGTATGTGTTCGCTCACATACTTGGCCAATACACACGATTCTGATTCTGATTCAGTAATCTGTATCTGTGCTGTGGGCTCAAAAAAGTAGCTTTAGTAGTTCAGAATTCTAGAGATCATTGTGCATGTGATAGAGGAATGCACAATGCATGTACGGAGTAGCCTCGCAGTAGTGTGCTGTGTCTGTGATTAGGAATAGCATAGATATTCAACTGTATCTGCATTAGCTTTGATTATGCTACATATATTACATATAATATCTTTTTTACCCACCATATTTTATATTTCCAAACTTCCAGTATATTCACGCAAATTCCTGTAAATTCCCATACATTTTTGTTAATTCCCATGGAATGTTTTCAACTTGAGACTGAGTCCATTCATAGTTTTGGTACATGAACAGTGAAGCATCATGTTTCTTTACAGAGAAGCATGAAATTGTGAATGCATACAGATTCATTCAAGGTTATGGAGCTTTGTCAGATTCAGTAGTGCTTAAGATTTATCTCAGAAAATGCCTGTTGCTGTTTAATAAGCAGTGCTAAAGTGTGCATTATAATGGTGTGGATGGGATGTAAAGAAGAGTTCTGTTGTGTAATGCAGAACTGAAAGAGTGTGTGTGGGTGTTGGAAATGCAGTCTAGCAGTGTGTGTACTGGCCATGACTGTAGGGCAGAATGGTTTCTCTTGGGCTTCCAGAAAGACAGAAGGAGTGCAGCTCCTGCAGCCATGCCTGCTGTTCAGAACATTCTCATGTGATTTGATTCTATTCACTCTTGTAATGGTAAATGTAATGGTTAGGCCAAAAAGGTCAATATATGTAAATGCTATTGTGCAATATTTGTAAATGCGATGCAAACAGTGAATTCAAATCGGGTTGTCCCACTGGACTGTATGGGCTGAGTAGTAGTGAATGGTAGTTTAACATACTACATGCAAATGAGGACAAATTGTTTTTCTGTGATGTGGGTTGTTTTTTAACATATGTTAAATAACGTCTAAGACACGGCATTCAACTTATTGATTAAATCACAACAGGACACTGACACACAGTTTGAGTAGCTGGTCAGAAGAAGTAAGAATGTAGCGATTTAGAGATGCTACAAAACAGCTGATGTGAAAAGGTTCATAGACTTTCATATTCTTTTTTTCATACTGATGGAAATGTTTACATGTTAAAATGATTAAAATTCAGTATTTGTTTTCATTCTTTATGCGGTTAATCTGTTTTGTCTATGATGGTAATTTAACAAAAATGAGAATGCATAAATTGGCTTCCTGAGTGATTGCTTTTGGTTTCTGCAAACAGCTGATAACGAAATGCTGAATGTTTTATTTCACTCGTTCTGTGTGTGCAATGAGTTTCTACACAATACATTGTTTGACTGGGTGCAGGAATGGATTTGAATGACACTTCACATCACAGCTTCTGGTTGCTTAAAAGGCACCCACATTCAGTTTAAGTGCTGATTAGCAGTGAATTGAACTGAATTAAAATTATGAATCAATTAACAGAAGACAAGCATTTTTACTTTACAGTTTATGCACATGGCAGAATATCAGCATGAAATGTTGATCAAGATAAAATTAAACTATCTTGACCATAGTTTGTAGTGACTGTGGACAGAGACCCATTGTGGAGGTGGAGGATGTTACAAAGTCTTGATCTTTTCTGAAATAATGTTCTGTGAGCAGTACAGTGTGATAGGGGGTCCTTGGGTCCTATAGGGGTCCTTGGGTTACAACAGTCTCGACTAACAACGTTTCGAATTTATGATGCTCACTTTCACTCCCACTCGGCTTACACCGCTAGCCTCGTACTTACGGACTACGTGGGTGAACTAGTTTGGTTGCGTGTGGCGGATGAATGCGCAGTAACGTGGCATATGAGTGAGGGAGTTTTCCTTTTCCTTTTTCTGTGGCTTAGTTGTGTTTTTATGATTTTACAACTGTGTTAGGATGGGTAAGTGACACAGGCTGCTAGGGTGTGTTTCGACTTACACCAAAATTTGGGTTACATCACTGTCAAAGGACTTGAGGACCCCCGGTATAATGATCTGGAAGAAGCCTTTGTGAATTAGCATTTCTCAGCAGCAGCTAGTGGTGTGTTTTGATGAGAGTGATGACTGTGCACTTTCTCAGGTGTCTAACACAGCTCTTCAGGCTGCGCAGGGATGAAAAACACATCGATTATTGATGTGTTCTTCAGATGGCATTGTCTGAGGGAGTCGCTGAGCTGTTCATTCTGAAGTCTGTCAAATTAAAGTGTCTGTTTTATGAAAGCCTGAGCAAATTAACAGATAACCAGCATTTAAAACACAATGTCCACACACCCTGTTTCCATCTCTTATTCATTTTTCTGTTTTTTTCATCTCGTTTCTTCAGCGTATGCCTCAGCCTCACTCTACATTTTGTTTTGCAGAAATCATTTATTGAAACCATTGCTCAACTCCACCCCAAACCCCTAATACAGGTACTAATTCCATCCCATCAGCAGATTGACAGCTGTGTGACCCAATCACAGCACTGGATCATGCAGCGTCCTGTCCTGTGGTAAATATTTGTCTGTTGTAGGTACCGTCTGAGAAGATTTTGCGGGCAGGCAAAGTGCTGAGGAACGTCATCCTCTCCAAAGCGCCTCACATGATCCGAGACAGGAAGTACCACCTGAAAACTTACAGGTGAACATCTGAGGAACAGCAAGAATTTATTCTCGACAGAAAAAAATGATACATAACATTTACTTGATTCAGATGTGTTCACCATTTGTACCGTATGAGTAAACCAAATTGATAATAAATTAATAAAAATAAAGAAAATGTGTTGAGGTAATAACTGAAGAGAAATTGAGAAATCACTCATAAATTGTAATAAACATCTAATTAAAGAGTATATTTCTTTAGTAAATAACAGTAACGTTTTTTTTCAGAAGTAATGTTTTGATGCTACCATTTACTCAGTGAACGGTGCTCTGTGTGTGTGTGTATACATGTGTGTGTGCGTGCGTGCGCGTGTGTGCGTGCGTGTGTTTGTGTGTATGTATGTGTGTATAAATGTGAGTGTGTGTATGTGTGTGTATGTATGTATGTGTGTTTGTATATGTGTATGTGTGTGTGTGTGTGTGTGTGTGTGTGTGTGTATGTATGTGTGTGTGTGTATGTATGTGTGTGTGTGTGTATGTGTGCGTGTGTGTGTATGTATGTGTGGCGGCCGCCCGTTTACCTTGTGGGTAACCCTCGCCGAGGGATTGGTTGATTTTTTGTTTGTTTTTATGTATATTATATTATATTATATTATATATCTCCCCTGTGATTAGAAGGTCTTGTTCATTAAAAGTATATAAAATCTCCAAAAATTGCTTTTACTTTAGATTTTTAACTTTGTTTATTAGAAGGTACTTTTGTACGTTTATTCATGTAGAACTGTAGAATGCTGCGGACTAAGAGTCACCAGTAATCATTTAAAATCCTTGCTGTCTGACCAGGGGCATCAGTTTGTTTTGAAACTGACGGTGTGCAACGATAGAGGCAGCTGGCGGTTAGGGAGTTGCCCCTGTGATCGGAAGGTCATGGGTTCGAGTTCCAGGATTGCCAGTGGCACCACTGAAGTGCCGTCCCCACACACTGTTCCCCGGCGCTGTGTTCCTTGCTGCCCAAAGAATGTGTGCTGTGGTGTGTTCACATGGGCCACTTTACTTTATTTTACCATTTGGTTTATGAGATTACAGTTTGGCTTAGCATCAGTCTCATTAATGCTATAATAAAACAGACTTGAAAAGAAATACCCCAAACAAATACAAAGCTGTAAATGATGATGAGGATTATTATTACCAGTCAAAGGCAAAGTTAGACTATAGACTATATTAACAATATTATCCTAATGAACACTGGAATAAACAAACAAATCTATGTTCTAGAAAATGTTCTTACGTAACATTTTGAGATATTATAGTCACATTGTTAGGCACTAATTTGTCTGTAGTGCTTTATATTGTCTCACCTTTATATTCCTGCAGAAGAATTTTACACTCCTCATGCTGTGGTGTGTTCACGTGTGACTAAAAGGGCCCACTTTACTTGACTGTACTTTACTTGACTGTACTTTACTTGACTGTACTTTACTTGACTGTACTTTACTTGACTGTACTTTACTTGACTTACTTTAATGATGTGTGTTTGCCACTTGTAATATTCCTGTAGTGCTTGAGCAGAAGGGCAAGTACAGCTTTGTGTGACTAAGACGTATACGATTGAGCAAGTGAGGTGCAGCTGTAAGAACCTTACACATTTTGAAACTACATTTTCACCTGTGTGTGTGTGAGTGTGTGTGGGGTGTAAGTGTGTGTGAACAATAGCAGAGGGCTTCACGCCTGCCTGCCCCAGCGTTTATCACGTCTGTGCTGGTTTACACTCGTTATGCAGCGTGAATGAGATCAGCCTTCCCCACTTTTGTGTTGCTGCCTTGTCTTCTCTGCTGGCCACCAGCACTTCTTTACAGACCCCCTGCTCTCCCACCTTTACTCTTCTGTTCCACTGAGACCCTCACACACCGTCGTTACAGAGGCTGAGCGCAGGGGACCCCCGGGATATGCATGTGTGAGCATACATATAAGAATGCTTATATCTACACCACAACTCTGTATACAGTAGTGTATTCTAGTGTATTGTTATTGGCTCCCTATGTGTCCCCCTATAAAACTTTATAGTATTTTTATTTGTGAACTTAGATATATTTATAAATATATAGGGTAACTAGTAATCGCCCCTTTTCCCCTCACTGTTGATCTGCCTGAGTGCTGCTGTTCTGTTGTGTTCTATGTTGCTCTGATGGTCCAGGAGGACGATATTTCATCTCACTGTGTATATGGCTGAGATGAAGCCATAATAAATCTTTACTTACTTACTTACTGTGTGTTTGGCCCTCTGCCTTTCATGCTGCCTACCCACAACTGTGCAGCAGTTCACAGCTCAATCCACGCCATCAAGTTTGCTGACACAACTGTGGTGGGTTTGATTGGTGGGAATGATGAGGTGGCATACAGAGAGGAGGTGTGATGGCTGACGGACCGGTGTAGAGTCAACAACCTGCATCTGAAAGTGGATAAAACCCTGCCCCCACCCAAGCCCCGCCCACCACCACCCGTGCGTAGGCCGATGCGTCCCCCTCACATTAAAAATGCTTCCGGCGCACCTGGCGCCTGGGGAGTCGAGCCCACGACCTCCTGATCTCAGGGTGAACGTTCTAACCATAACGCTACCAGCTGCCCTGAGAGATGGTTGCTGACTTCAGGAGGGTGCGTCGTGATCACTCCCCACTGAGCAGCAGCGGAGATCGTCCAGAGCACTTCACATGGACCTTCAACACCAGCTCCATCACCAAGAAAAATCTCAACTTCCTTCGGAGAGCGCACCCCCCCAATCCTCACCACATTCTCTGTAGCTGCTTCACTGCCTGGTATGGGAATTTTAACAGTTTGGATCGCAAAACCATACAGAGGATGGTGAGGATAGCTGAGAAGGTCATCAGGGTCTCTCTCCCCTCTGTCACAGACACTGAAGCTGCCAGCATTGTGGATGACCCCACTCATCCCTCACAGACCAGCTTCTCCCGCCTCCTGTCTGGCAAAGGGTTCCATTGGATACGGGCCTCCACCACCAGAGCCGAAAACAATTTCTTCCCTCAGGCCATCAGACGCCTCTCAAACTGAAACCGAAACATAAACTGTATCTCGCCACACACACAACCAACACACCCCTTCCCTGAACGTCCCTATCCTCCTCATAACACAACGTATAAACACACTGTATATACATCTTTTCTGCCTCCAACTCAAACAACTTTAAATACTCCTCTCTTTATTATACTGCACATACTGCATGTGGCCTGTACTTGCACAGTTATATTTGATGCTGTCTACATCTGTTCTGCATTTTTGCACACACTTTCTGCTGCTAGAAATACAGTATCTGCCATAATACTGTAATCACACTGTAGCTATTGTCAACTGCATTAAATGTTGTCTTGTCTGGTTTGTTGCTCTTTTCTCTTTCATCCTGTCTGCACTTGTGGTCTTGTGGTGTTCTGTTTTTGTGTTGCATCATGGTCCTGGAGACACATTGTTTTGTTTCACTGTGTACTCTAACCACCAGGTCATCAGCTGACAACACAGTCAGCCAGGGGCAGATCTAGAAAAATATTTATGTGGTGGCAAGAGGGGGGCAGGAATTTTTGAGGGTGGCAACGTATGGCAGACATATAAATACTGAATTTAATCACAGTTATCACAGTTTGATGACAAATAGTATGTACACACTACCAAAGGGCACTGTGCTTTCATTATAATTTCATTTCTGGATAAATAGTTAATCAGTTTTTACCTCTTCTTTTTATTTTTTTTTATTTTGAAATAAACGAGGAAGAGCCATTAGAAATAGGACCTAAAACTCACTGAGGCCTATAAAAAAATACACTTATTTGCCAGGTTTAGGGGGTGATTAATTAAGAACGCTGCAATAAAATTTCTTATAAATCAGCATTCTATCTCCCTGTCTCACACTCTTTCACTCCAATGTCAGATTCTCGAGACGTTTTGAAATAAAGGAGCCATAAGAAATAGGACCTAAAACTCTAAGGCGTGTTAAAGAATAGGCTTACATCCCAGGCTTAGGGGGTTAATTTGGCCGTAATTTTTCTTTAAATTCGTTGCTGCCAACTGGGGTGGCAGCAGGGGTGGCAAGCAGAGTATGAATTACTCCTCCGTAATTAAGGGTACTGCCAGGCTGTCGTCCCGGGGGTCAGGGGGTTGTGTTGGTGGGTTGGATGGGAGGTATGGGGAGGGATTCCTGACTTGATTTCGCACCCTGGCCCCTCTCGCTGTCGTTGGAAGGGGGTGGGGTGGATTCCGTGCCGGCACAAAATGAATCATGCATCTGACTGGCTAGCTGCTTCTAGTGCCAAGGTGATTAAAATGGTACGGTCCACGTTAGGGGTGTCTGAAATCGTTTTACATACAATTTTCCTACAAGGTGAGGTTATCTTTTTTTTTTACAAAAAAAATATGTTAAGACCCCCCCAAACTGCTATTGCTGCATTTACGACAAAAGAATTTCCGGGATAAATACATTTCTTATCTTTTTGTCCTCAGTATCCCCCGTAATTCATACCATGTCTGTCAATAATCTTGTTCATGAAGGCCTTCCCTTGTTATTTATCCCCATAAAGACTCTCTTTTCTTTCTCTCGGGGTCGACCTGAGGAGGATGGGTTCCCCTTTTGAGTTTTGGTTCCTCCCGAGGTTTCTTCCTCCAGCTGAGGGAGATTTTCCTCGCCTCTGTCGCCTTTGGCTCACTATAGACTCAGACCTGAACTCTGTAAAGCTGCTTTGTGATAACTTGGTTGTAAAAAGCGCTTGAATTGAATTGAATTAATTTGCTTAATTATTAGAGTAAATTACACTAATTAGATTACATCCATTAGACGAATTTGGTTATTAGATTAGACTTGATCAGATGTACAGGGCCAGTAGAATGCAGCCGGCACTGAATCAGTTATGCAGAAGTACAGTGTTATTTGGGGAGAAGCACAGGGCTTTCTGACAGAGGGGAGAAATCTACAGAGATTATAAATATAGATACAAATACAAAAATAATATATAAATAGTAAATATAAATATACTTAGAGGTGAAGTGATCAGAGCCGGAGAGTTTAATGTGTGTGAGAACAGATGGCTGTGTATGTGTGTGTGTGTGTGTGTGTGTGTGTGTGTTGTTATCATTCTGATAAAGCTGGAATTTTCCAGGTGTCTCTCCCACAGTTCCAGATGTTTCATTCTTCAGTGCCTTTCAGACCAGAAGATCTTCTGCTGCTCCTGAAGGTACCGCCTGCACGTAACAACCCAACACAGAATGCACACTCTTCCAACAGAACCCACACTCCCCCAACACAGAACCAGAAACTCATATTATCATAACACACTCCCCCACCCCCACACTACCTACCCATCCGCCCAAGACACTTTTGACCCCAGAAGTTTTGAAAATGTTTTTTCTACAAATGTTTTTTCCTCTGTGTTCTGGGTGTAAAAAAACAAAACACCCCCCCCGCTTTACACACTCCGTTCTGGTCTGAGCGTGCAGAAGCGATGAAGGTAGGACAGATATGAACCTGAAGACACAGCCAAAGTTGTTGTAAAGGGGAATGGCATGAAGAAACCACATTTCCTGTGATGTGTGTGGAGAATCATGGTTATGGATAACATAAATTAAGGTTATTGGTTAGGGTCAGTTGTCAGGGATTAAGGTTAGGTTTAAGGGTTAGGGTTAGGGGTTTGGGTTAGTAGTTAGGTTAAGGGTTAGGGTTAGGGGTTTGGGTTAGTAGTTAGGTCAAGGGTTAGTTTAGGTTAGTGTTAGGGTTAGTAGTTAAGTTGCGTTAGGTTAGGGAAAGGTTAGGGTTAATGATTAGGGTTAGGTGTTTGGGTGTTTGTAGCTGTTATGAGCAGTTGTCTAAGTACAATGTACAAAGTCACACTTCATTTTGTGGTCTTGTTACCACAGCAGTACACAGGGCCCAGTAGCAGAAGTACTAATTAATATAGAATGGATTACTGTACTGTGTGAGGTACTTACTGAGTACTCAGTGCTGGGTGTTTTTTACACCTTTGTCCCCCGTACCAACCAGCCGTTCTCTAGACTGTTTGCTTGAACTGTGATGGCACTTTTCTCTGTTAAGTGCATTAAAATTAGAGATGGGCCCGATCCGATATGATATCCGTATCGGGTCCGATATAGCCGTAAATCCGATATCGGATATCAGTCGGACAGCCCCGATCTCTATATTCCAGTTTGCAGTTTGTGCTGGACCTTAAACTCGATGCTGTGTAATAGGAGATGCATCACCAGACAACCCAAAAGCGAAAGGAATACCAGAGAAGACTCTTAGCTCTCCCTCAAGACCTCTTTGGGGTTCTTTCAGTGGCTGTTTTGTGTGTTTTGTTGGCTGGTTTTGCCCTCTCCCCCTCTCTCTATCTCTCAAAACACGAGGCTAAAGTTGGGCATTCCACCTTAAATACAGAAGTGGTTAGATTACACTCTGCCCGTGTCGTGTCTCCAAATTCACGTTATTTTAAATTTATTAGTATTTTCTACACAGTTGTTGCTGCTAAAATGGACACAATACTTGAAATATTTATTTGATTCCGCCAAGATTCATGTGTTTTTGATATTTACAAAATTTTACAGCTGTTGCTGCTACCTTTTTAAAGGAATGCCTTTAAATTCAGTGTAGTTGTGTATATTTTTTGCTCTTCTAATCAGTGCTTAGTAGTTTATTTATTCTGTGATGTAACCTTAATAACAAACAGCACAATGTCCTACGAAAATAATGCTAATATTAAAGTAAAAAGATGTATTATATCGGAATCTGTATCGTATCGGCAGTCATGTATCGGAATCAGATCGGAATTGGAAAAACGTGGATTGGCCCATCACTAATTAAAATACTACATATTGAACCAGATACTTTTTGATTAGTTTTACACAGTACCCTGCCTCGAAACTTTGCAAACACTAAAATGTTTTCTTGTGTGTGTGTGTGTGTGTGTGTGTGTGTGTGTGTGTGTGTGTGTGTGTGTGTGTGTGTGCTCATCAGATCTGATCCCAGTATATAAACAGAAGCTGGCGAAGAAATATTGCAGCATAAATGAAGGGGTTTTACGGCATGGGAAGTCAAAACTTCTGGACGAGATCTACACAGAACTCTACATCACAGAGGGAGGGAGTGGAGAGGTCAACACTGAACACGAGGTCAGACAGATTGAAACAGTGTCCAGGAGACTGGAAGCACAGGAGACACCCATCAAATGTAATGACCTCTTCAAAGACAAATTCGTCAGAACTGTATTGACTAAAGGAGTTGCTGGAATCGGAAAAACTGTCTCTGTGCAGAAGTTAATTCTGGACTGGGCTAAAAGAGATGCAAATCAAGACATTCACTTTATTTTTCCCTTTCCGTTTAGGGAGCTAAATTTGATTAAGAAAAAGCTCAGTCTGATGGAGTTTCT
>JBBPCY010073319.1:0-10401 GCA_037974405.1 Brachyalestes nurse | reverse complement strand
ATGTGTTCCTTCATCATTTAGTTTGTTTTCAATATTAATCTACAATGTAGAAAATAATAAAAACAAAGAAAAAACATGAGAAGATGTGTCCAAACTTTTGACTGGTAGTGTATGTAATTCCTCGCAATCGTCTGCAAAGAAGCAGCGCCATGTCCGGATGCTCGCACTTCACTTATGGTTTGGTGTTTTTTAATATCTTTCTAGCTAAACTGTTGAAAAGACTTCCAAATGCAGCATTTCTCTGGACTTCCTTTTCAGCAGAGGAGTTAAGTGTGGGCAGCTCATTTCCAGTGACTGCTGGCTTCTCTCTTACCTTCCTTATCACCAGTCTGAGAGAAATCCAGCACTGCTCAGTGCACCTCTCTGGGGACAATCAGTTTTCCACTTTAATTCTTCTTTTAACTTTTCAGGAAGCTCCAGCTTCACCATTACTGCTACGCATGTGAAACCTTTCCAACAATTGTTAACACATTTTAAAATAACGACATCTGCATGTACAAGAACATTTTTACTTACAAAATTATGTATATATATTTTTTTTAACCATTG
This sequence comes from Brachyalestes nurse, assembly GCA_037974405.1. Taxonomy (NCBI): domain Eukaryota; kingdom Metazoa; phylum Chordata; class Actinopteri; order Characiformes; family Alestidae; genus Brachyalestes; species Brachyalestes nurse. The sequence continues at coordinate 9,852 of JBBPCY010073319.1, read as the reverse complement.
CAACCATCTGTCTTCTTAGTAAAAACCACACCAGACTAATGTTCTAAGAAAGGGGCGAAAATGTTAACTCAGTTTTCGTTTGTCAAGACCGTTAATAAGCCGTGGTCCTGGGCCACTGGGGATCTCTGATACACTGTCGCTTGGTTGATTGAACCCGGTATTAAAATTAGCCAGATCAATGCACACACACACACACACACACACAACCCAGGGCTTCCATGCCTCATAGACTGTGTCCGTATCAAAGTCCAGGAATATATTAAGGCTTCATCCTGGTAAGACTGTGTGGCTGTGCTGTAAAAGTGCCTGGAGTTCGAAGGTACATTCACAGACAGGACTGCTGCTCATCGATTTGGCTGCTCGTCAGACTGGTGGTGGATGAGAGCGCGCCAAGAACTGCCAGGCAATCTGCTCCTCATTTCCTCTGGGTTATCTCCCCTAAGCCGGGCTACTCTGCGTTTTGGACTGTGGCTGGGAAGAAAGCTTTTTTTTTGCAGCAAGGTCACAAGTGAACAGGCTTCACGGGAGAGCACGCGTGTTGTTGCATGTGGCTGTGAGGATCAAAGCCTTCTGCCACTTATTTACAGAATCGTCTGAAAACCATGAAACGAAAGTCAGAGCTCGACTGCGACAACAGTTTTATATAAAGAGTCAAATCAGACGAACTCTCACTCTGTTGAAAATGACCCTAGCGCCTGGTGTTTTGGCTGGGCAGGTGGAGTCAAAGATTGCTCAACTATATAAATAATTGACAGGCTCTCGTTTCATCTGGCTCAGTACGAGCTCCTGGCCGCTTCAGCTTAATGACCGAAGGCTGCTCAGCCAAGACCAGAGGTGACTCTACTGACACTGTGATCAAAGCCAAAGTGGACACGGAGTCTTTTGATGGTGGAAATCTTGGAATTCGCCCAGCTCACTGTCCTATTCCTGAAACCTCTTTCTTTGTGTGGGAGATCAAAGGCATCGCTGGCCATCACTGCTCCTTTCTGACCGACGGAGAAATGCAACTCTAAAATTTAAAAAAAAAAAAAAAGAGACTCATGGTTTCTAATTGGAAAAAGCAAATATTAAAAGTAGTGGACAAAGTAATTTAGTAGCTCTACAGAGAACTTGGTTTAAATCTACACTGAAATGGTTTAAATCTACATCTCTTTGTCTTTGGTGCATAGTAGAAGCCTCTCCAGGATAAGAGTTTAAAACAGGCCAAATGGCTCTGAGGCCTGTAGCAATATACCCTTAAAAAAAAAAAAAAAAACAGGATGCCTCCAAAGACAGAGAAAATCATTTCATTCCACAATGCACTCAGATTGTAAATGCTGCTAAGGGACACCATTTCTTCTCAGCCCTTGTACTGCAGGCCTTAACGGAAAATCATTTTATTTGATGATCTCAGACTCGTTTCCAAGTTGGCGTGCTCAGAGTTGAGTGAGTAAGTTCTTCTGGATTCTAAGTGAAACAGACCAAATAAAACCCAACAAACTGCACAAACAGCAAATGTCCAGCTTCATTTGTTGCTACGATGGATGAGCCTCCCACAGATGACTGGAGCCAGCCACTGCATTCTAATGAAAGCTGGTCTGAATGCTTCGATTTGCACATTCTCAATGTTCCCCAATTATATATACAGTGTATATATATATATATATATATAGAGAGAGAGAGAGAGAGAGAGAACCAAATAGTAGCAGAAAAACCAACAATAGAGAATAAAAACTATACAATACAACACTTTATGTATGTATATGTATATATATATTTTTATTCTTTATTATTGGTTTTGCTGCCACTGACATTACTTCTCAGCCCTAATCCTCATCAAATGCTGGCCCCCAGCAAAGCTACTGTAGTTTCATGGCGGAAACAGTCAAGTGTTGCTATTTGCCATGTACAGCAGAGCTGTGTTTGAAGGGAAATGCTCCTCCAGCTTGCTGAGAACGCTCATGCTGTGAGGCAAAGTAGCTGCACTGTTACACAGCCCATACTGATTTCCACACAGTGGTGGAGCACCAGCTAATCATCTCGCCCCAGAGTGTACAGTGGGGCACGACTCGAGCGATGACATCCCTCTTGCCCCGGGCTGCTGCTTGTTTGCATCGCTGCGTAAGTGTGCCAGCTTGCCCCAGGTCCTCACCATCTACAACAAAATGGATTGTTGAAACTACCAACGTGCTTTTTGGGCACCACCCGCCTCAGCCAGCCGCTTCCGAGGCACTCTGCCTTTCCCACATGACGCATCCAAGGCTTTTCGTCCAAAGAACAAAAGGCAATGTTGTTGGGCAGAACAAATTCGAGACCATAGTCACATAGTCACAGCCTACATTACAATTCCTCTACTGGAGATGAAGCTCTTTTCTGTATAATCATTTTTATTCCAAACTGTTTGTTTCATCTAAGCAAAGAACCCAGTTCCAGTAGTGCCAGGTGCTGTATAATGTAAGCAAAGGCTTTCCTCTGGCACACCTTTTGAATGGTTTGTTGCCAATCGCTTTATAATCCTGGAGATTTGGTGACCACAATATGCTGCCATCATCTTCAAATCTTCAACCATTATCCTCGGAAAAATGCTTCCCTCACAAACCAAGTGCATAAAGGCAAAATTGACATGCATCTTCTAGCAGGTAGGTGTGTTTTTATAGCCATAGCCTGATTTATGAAGATCAACTCACACACAAATGTGTACACTCTGAGGGAATTTGGCCTCTACATCACCTCGTATCTAGACTCCAGTGAAACAGGTTTTTGCATAAGCGGTTAAAAGCTCCTGAACATTTCAGTGGACTTTCAGTGAAAAGTGAACTAAAATTTCTAGGGCAGCCTATAAGAAGCCCTTCTTGAGCGTGCCGAGGCACTCTGCCTTTCCCACATGACGCATTCAAGGGTTTTCGTTCAAAGAACCCAAGGCACTGTTGTTGGGCAGAACACATTTGACAGCACAGCCAACATTATAAATCATCTACTAGAGATGAGGTTCTTTTCTGTACAGTAATCCCTCGCTTTTTGTGGGGGTTACGTTCCAAGAGCACTCGTGTATAGTGGAAAACCGCGTTGTTGTGTTTTGGTAAAAAAAAAAAAAAGCCAAAAAATGCCTTTTTTTTGTTTTTGTGTAAACCCTAAATATGCCCTCAGACCTGCTCCCAGAACACTTTAATTTCATTTTAAACTCAGTTTAATGCCTTACCCTTAATGAAAATGTAAAGGTAAACCCATATTCACCTCTTTTCAAGGTAAACCCGTCTTTTAATTTAAATTCCCTGCCGAGATTGGGACACCCGGTTTTCGAAAAAAATAAAACCTGATCTACTCGGGCTAAAAACACAAATATTTACAATTCACCTCAAAGCACACTTTATGAAGGTCAGTACACTTTTGCATCATCTTCCATTTGTGTACATTCTGACCTTCTCCAATGCAGATGAAGGGAATTTGGTCTCTGTGTCGCCCCTTTTCTATACCCCAGTGAAACACGAGTTCAAGGATAAGCAGTTAACAGCTCCTGAACATTTCAGTGGACTTAAAGAAAAGTGAACTATAAGATACATTTTGTTCATAAGAATTTCTAGGGCTGCCTATAACTGTGGCATTCTGAGGAAATTTGCCTTTTCCACATGATGCATCCAAGGGTTGTCGTTCAAAGTACCCCAGGCATTGAGAGCATAGGTCACAGCCAACAGTCAATCTGTGCACTGCTAGTGAGTCAATAAGCCATGCAGTGCATCAGTCCCATAACACTTCATAAACTCAAGCACTGGAAGAATCATATTAAGACTGTGATTGCAGGCTTGTAAAGCACAACTATGAGATTTATTTTACTCGTCTGGGACCCTATGACTCACGGTTTGAGTTTACTAATACATTTGTCTACATAAAACTGGAAAGGTCACTCACTCTGGATATTGCAACTCCGCCCAAAAACAGAAAGACAGAGCTACAGATGCTCACTATGATGAAGAACATACAATTTGAAAGGAAAGAACAGATCACTTTGAAGTGCCTTCCAAAACCTTCAGTCACTGATAACATTGGCATGACTCAGGGCCTTTTAATTCCAATGTAATTCCCTCGATTCTCTGAGCTCTAAAGACTCCTACTTGGATCGCACTACATTGAAACAGCCACATACAGGCAATCAGGAACCCAACAGGCATCCAAAAGTGACACAGAGCCTGTTCTCATTTCAGGAACTGGGACGGTGAAACCGGCCTTTTCTTCCGCAGCTTCCATCCACAGAACCTCGCAGGTAAATCAAACGTTCTCAACGAGTCAAAGAGTCAAACCTCAATTTACAGCTTTCTATTAAAGCAGGCGGCAAGGTCACCGCTCAGAGTTAATTCACCGACTCCAGCTCAGCCTTGAAATGATGGAAACTGAAGCAAGGGATCTGTAAAGAGGCACACACATTGCAGTCCGCTCCATAGTTATTGACATCCTTGGTAAAACTGAGGAAGAAGGCCATAGAATTGTGTTTGAGGTAAAGAATTTCAATCTCGTACTGAAATTACGACAGAAATTGAACTTTTAACTGAAGGCAGTATTTACAAAAGGATTCTTTTATTCGCAATGTCTCCTGTGCAGCTGTCTTACCATGTGCAGTATCATGTGACGTTTTCTAAATGGAAGCTGAATCACTTCATTATCTGCAGTATCTTACGTGCAACAGTCTTCATGTGCAATATCACTACTTATGTCAATATTACTTTTTATTATTAAATATTACTACTGGACTCTCTACTAATACAAATAACGTACTCAAAACTACCATCTGTGTCGGTAAGTTTCACTCAACTGTGTTACTTATCTATAGTATTTATACCCAGCATTCTCTATGTAGCATAGTGTATTTTCTTTTTTCTACAGATTTTTTATTTAGATTTTATTTATACTTTATATTTTATATCTTTTGTCTCTGAGTCTTGCAGCCATTTCCTCCAGGATTCTGATTTTATAAATATCCAGTCACAGTAATTTGTGCCCCTGTATTTAGCACTTTAGTACCTGTTTGCAAAAAAGACCAGCAAAGAGTGTTTAGACTAGATTGGAGAATACAGAGCAAGCAATCTGAGACCTCTCATCAATAGAGAACCTCTTCAGATCCTCCAGAGTTCTGGGTCATCTCTTTTGGACACTTCAGCTCTTCCCACAGGTTTTCAGTGAGTGTTTAGTTCCATTTTCATTTACAAAATCTCCTGGTACTTCATGAAGTTCACAATGCTGCATGTCTAACAAGGTTTTCATGGCTTTGGGAGGAAACACAGCCTCAAAACATCACAGATTCTCATCGATACTTAACAGAGGAACAGTAGGAGATTTGAGGCGGGCGAGATACACTCTCCTACCGCACCAACAACATTCTCCCAGTGTATTTTCTAATTAACACATCCCCTACTGGAGATGAGATTTTTCTGTATAATCTTTTGGTGCCAAAACCCCTCCATTTTTGACTCATCTAACCACAGAACCCAGTTCCAGTAGCGCCAGGTGCGGTTTGTGGTTTTATAAAAGAAAAGGCTTTCCTCTAGCGCTCCTTTTAAATAGTTTGTTGGCAGTTGTATTGTAGTCTTTGAGATTTCCAACCAGCATTGTCCTCACAGTGCATAAGCAAAATGACCACGCATCCTCTTCCAGGCAGGAATGGTTTTTATAGCCACAGCCCGATTTATGAAGGTTAAGATACTTTTGCCTCACTTTCATTTGTGTACTCTCTGACCTTCTCCATCCAATTATACAGATAAAGTGAATTTGGCCTCTGTGTCGCCTCATATCTGTACACCGGTGAAACAGGAGTTCATGGATGAGCAGTTAAGAGCTCCCAAACATTCAGGTGGACCAAGTTACATTTTCTAGGGCTGCCTATAACTTGCTCTAAAAGAGTTTCTGTTCTCTTAGACTACATTTTATTCTGTTAAAGGTCATTTTCTTTCTGATTAAGCCACGAAGGCATTTTTTCATGACCGCTGAGCTCTCCTCTAATTACTAGCATCTTCGACTGTAGAAAAAAAAGGAGTGTGAGAGTGAATGAGCTCTGTATCTCAGGTAGTGGAAGACCTTTGCCATATCTGCTTGCAGGGGTTGGCATATGACGACACAGTAGTGCTGCTGTTATGAGTCGCCACATTCCCTACCCATGCCTGCTGCTATAATAACAGACAGCCTGTAGCCTGTTTGACAGACTAAATGTGGTGCAATTCTCTAACCAACATCCATCCGTTCACAGTTCTATGACCTCCACTTCCTTTTCCCACAAGATAACCTTCAATTAATATGCTTCTTCAAATTATTCAAATCCTCGTTCATAACATTAAGTAAGGAAAGATTTCAATAAACAATACGAAACCTAATTTTACCACCACAATTATTGGACCAGAGTTCATCCACATACAGCGTTCGCCACCAAGCCAAGCTAAACCGCTTTAGCATTCCACTGGCACTGCAACAACAATCACCCACAGAATTAAACGGAGAATCGAGGCTGGCATTCGCTGAAAAGTGAGCAGGTTTTTCTAGCCGTTACTCAACAGAGGGCTGATAAGATGGACCGAAAGGTTAATCGTTACGAGCACCGTCGCTCAGTTCCCTGCAAGAAAAGACGCTCAGACTGGAGAGTGTCTGGGTCACTTCTCGAAAAGTGTTTAAAATATACTGAACAAAGCACGGACCACCGCAGAATAACTCGCGATATGAGCAGAAAGCAGGCAGCCAACCATACGAGCTGACGCTATTTATGGATAAGGAGTACTAGGCCACGTTTAGCATGATGTAACAATATGAAACTTTCAGAAAGATCCAGGCCTGTGCCAGTAACTGAATCCTCTTATTCATATAACAATGCAGAAAATATCCAGTTAAACCAGGTCTGATGGATTTGGGGTTGGGTGCGGTTTCCGTTTTTGTGTCCTTTTATTTGACAACGATAAAGAACCAACTACGGATATACTGCTCCTGCATCCACTTCAGAGTGAGGAACTGTCTAAAGTGACTAAGAGACAGAGTCTTGCTCTTGTTATGCTTATTATGATGATGTAAGTCACTGTAAATTTTCCAGGAAAATCACTCATGATGTGTCCAGCAGTATTAAGCATTGATATTTACTTTATTTTTAGACTGACTCTAACTCTGAAGCAGATATGCAAGCAAACAGCAACAGTGTGCAAGCTGAGGCTTAATATTGGCCTAATAAAAGAACATGACCAGTTCAGCAATCACCGTAGTCGTGGTATGTCATCAATAATTGTATGAAAGTGTGATTGATTTACTAATAAAGAACAGAATGGTGTGGCCTCTATAGACTGTATTTTTCCCCAAAGAGCCAAAGCTGTTTTGTTGGATGTGTGAACCCTGACACTGTGCTCGGCTTTCTTCCGTTATAGATGCTGTGGTTCGGACGAAATGATCAATAAGTGAACGACAGGCTTTGAACCTTTAAAAAGGCTTTAACATCAGTTGTCACTGGGGGATGTAACCATGGTAACCATGGTTACTGTGCCAAAATGTACACCGTGCAACTAACAGCTTTTTGTAGCCATGATATCTGCTGGCAGCACCGAGTGTGTTCAACCAGCATGGCTCAACAGCTCAGCTTTCTTCTGTCGTAGAGGCCGTGCTTCACACAAAATGATAAAGAAGTGAACGACAGACTTTAAACCTGCAGTAAAGGAGTTTTGGCCTTCACTGGAGGCTGTAACCATGGTTACCCATCACTGTATTGCAGTTAATGATTGAGATTCAGTTTCTCACTATGAGAATGTACTCCCTGTACTGCAGCATTGTGATAATCTACAGAGCTTTGTTTGACAAAGACAAAACATCAGCAGCACTCGGAGCTGCAGGACCAGAGCTGAGAAGAGCAATGAGTTACCTGACAGACAGATGAAAGTGGTGTAGTCGCCCTGGCCACCCGTAGCCAGGAAGGGAATCTTCTTCTTCGTCCTCCTCTTCACCTGCACAGCCGCCAGCATCCTCTCATCATGCGGGGTGAAGATCTCTTTGTTGATGGCTGATCTGGCATTCATCCTGGCCTTCTTTCCAGCAGAGGACTTCAGAGGAGGGTCTGAGTTCTTCACTCTGACAAGAGAAAGTGAGCCGCGGTCAATGTCTTGCAAACTTTATTCATTAAGGAAGCTTCTATAGTGGCTTTTTCCATTTGCCTCTTTATATATGGATTTTGTAATTGGAAACAAGGCTTGAAGAGACCCTAAAAACCCCCTAAATATTCATGGCTGATGTGGAAAAGTTGAGTCGTCAATAAAGACGAAGTTGGAAATGGACTTGAATAAATAACGATGTGGAAAGAGACGCAAGCCTCAGGTTTCTATTTCAAAGGAGGACCACAAACTGTTTGTCCATGAAAGGACCCCTGCAGAACAATCCCTGAGCAGGTTTCCATTCAGCCGCCCAATTAATTGCAATTCAAGCAAACAACTGAAATGTTGCAGATGAAACCTTACAGCTTCACATCCTGAGAAACATGGACCAAGTCTACAGAGGAATCGCTAAAAGCTTCACATTTCTCCTTTGACAGAAAACAACTTTCTCTTTTTTAATAATAAAAACAGCATTTGCATCCACCTATTGTTCCTACAGTAGTTTAGCCCCACCCATTCACACTATAAAGAGTGTTTCAGTTCAGACTGCTTTTTGAAAAAATAATAGAGGGCAGCCAATCGGAACAGAACTCATTTGCATATATATGGGTCTCAAAGACACAGTAACAGCCTGTTTAATTTTAAAGAGGACAGTGAGGCTGGAAAACAGCCTTGTAAATGTCAGGGAAATAAATAAAATGAGAAAAAAAAGAAATAAGGGATCTTTAATCGAATGTCTTGCGGTTCAGTTTAAGGCACAGATACAGAACACACTGGCAAAACACAAGAACTCAGGAAACATCCTTGAATTGTCAGCAGCTGTCTTGAGTCTCTAATCTGAAGTCTTATATCACAATTATGTCTTGATAAAATAAAGAAGTGCTGTCTCCCTGCAACAGCCAGTGAAAAACAAACAGTGAATTAATTTTATCCTATTCATATTTACATTACATTCAGCAAATGCATTTGAACCAATAATAACAACTTTTCTATTTAATCTACAAAGAACTAAGCTTTGAGCCAATTTTGACAATTGAATTCAACATCAGTTGTCTTTTTTATCTGATGTGTCAATACATGCATAAAAACATAAAACATAAAATCAGAACTATTAATGATCAGAATAATTAGAGATGGATGAAAGGTTATTTCAAAGCAAACAAGTTTTCAAAACAAGCCTTTAAATCTCCTTTTACTTAAAAGGACTCCTCAGTCCGCTTTATAGTTAACATGCACTTATATAACACACAGGCGTCATTTTCTCATCCACCCACACAACACTGGTCCATGTCATCACTTTTGACTCGGCGAATTACGTGTTCAAACACAAGCGAGAAAATCTCCAGGACGGATTCCCATTCATCACTGTTTCCTTCAGACAAGCATGTTCCTCATGTTCCTGAGGTTCCTTCAGGCAAAAGTCATCAAGTGCCAAGACCTGAAGGTGATTATAATTTACAGCCTGAGAAGAAATTCCCACAAAATTCCTGCATAATTAACTGGTTAAGAAGTCATTCAGAGTAAGTGCTGCTCACAGTGGAGGCGAATGGGACTCAAAAAGTTCCCCCACAGAAAGTTATTCCAAATAGTCCCCCCCCCCACCCCCCCCTGCCCAGAAAAAATGATTTAGTATATATTTATATATATATTCATAAAATATAAAAATATATTATATAACATTTGTTTTACAAACACTTAAATAAGGAGCTTTTTAACAGCAGTGTTCCCTTTAACACAGTCACACAGCTGCAGTTCAAATATTTCTGTAAATCTC
>JBBPCY010073318.1:0-10401 GCA_037974405.1 Brachyalestes nurse | reverse complement strand
ACACACTGCTCCCCTACACACACTGCTCCCCCACACACACTGCTCCCCCACACACACTGCTCCCCTACACACTGCTCTCCCACACACACTGCTCCCCCACACACACTGCTCCCCTACACACACTGCTCCCCTACACACACTGCTCCCTCACACACACACTGCTCCCCTACACACACTGCTCCACACACTGCTCCCCTACACACACTGCTCCACACACTGCTCCCCTGGCGCTGGGTTCCTGGCTGCCCGCTGCTTCGCTTGGTGACTGGGTTAAATGGGTTAAATGCAGAGGAAGAATTTAGTGCTGTGGCGTGTTCACGTATGACAGAATGGTCCCTTTCACTTTTCAGTCCAAATGTTGCTTCTTTCAGAATCAAAGATATAAGGCCAACATTACAGACAGACACTGGATAGTCAATAGTCAGTTTTTGTCTGTAAATACGCTCCCAAAACTGCTCTCAACCCACACCCAGCTCTTCATTAAGATGGAGCAGAATAACAGACGTAGTTTAGGACAGCCAGGAGCAGGAGAGCTGATCTAGAATGTTTTTGTGAAGAAGACAGGAATCTGATATCAGATCAGTCCTCTTTACGATTGCTTTGCGAACACCTGCCTTGGCGTTGTCTGAAACAGCTGCCTGTGCGGAAAAGGTCTGTTGTTTTTCTAACAACAACGTTGTTTTTTATTTCTTTGGCTTCACCAGACAACGCAGAATATAAAGTGTGTGTCTGTACACACTTACTTTGAGGGGCCTCTGAATTACGCCGGCCAGACATTAAGAAGTGCAGTCGGGTTTTTCTGAGCTCTCTGTGTGCAGACCATGTGCCTGGATCTGGAGCTCCACTAGCCTTTGATGTCGAGCTGAAGGTAAGCGAGCATCGACCACAAAACACAGAAAAAAAAATCTGCAAACTTTGGCAGCTCTCTAAGAGACGCTTCCTGTGCAATGAAGTTATTATTCTCACCACATCATTGAACTTAAGTGTGGCCTATCTGGTCTCACTCTAACGCAAATGCCCCTTTTGGCCATTCATGACTCGCCTGCAAAAAGGTGCAACAGTATTAAACAAAAAAAAAGGCGTCACAGGGACAGCTTTCATTCAGGAAGGATTGCATACGCAATCTAAAAATAAGCTGCAAGCTACTGACAGCACCCTGCCCAGTTTACAACCAGTGGTCTGGTTAGTTCATACCTCTGGGTGCGCTTGTAGATATGAATCCTCCTCCGTCATGGTTCCTGCAAAAGGGTGAAAAAGATTGATAGTCTTAATACCGGATGGTCATATCAGCATCCTAATGGCATTTCTTAATTAACATGACAGCAGTTCAATACAGGACGTGAAGGGCATTCAACCTGGAGACAGCAGAATGAATGCTGATGCTGCATCCCAGTCGTTTTTACATCGGAAAATCTATTCAAATTCAATTCAAGCATCTTGAAAAAAAATGAGTGCCATTTATGACAGCCAGACCATCTGTTAAATGAGGTTGTGACAAATGTGACAAAAAAGGTTGTGACAAATGTGACAAAAAGTGGCCCTTAGAAATCCTATTGTGATGCCTTTCAATCCATTAAAGAGCCCAAATCACCCCTTTTCTAGAATTAAAAAGTCTTGAAGGCTTTAAAGTTTGAAAACAGCCCATCCATACAGTCCAAATATGGAAAATGTTTTTCAAATAACTTTTTTTGCGATATTACTAAACGAATATATCGGTAGTCTGTCCTGAGCAGTTTAGACCCACTCATTCATGCTGAAGTTCTAAGGAGTGTTTCAGCCATGTGCTGCCTAAAGAATAAGCTGTAATATAGCCAATCAGAGAACAGTTCATTTACATATATCAGTCATAAAGGCACAGTAACACAAACAGCTTGTTTAATTGTGAGGGATAAACAGAGGTTTGAAACAGAAGGAAAATATTAAAACAGAAAGAAAATATATAGAATAGAATATGGGTCCCTTAAAAACAACAATCAGGGTCTTTAAAGATTAAAGATTGGAATAACACAGGTCAACAGGTCAAAATCATCAGAGATAAGTTTATGTGGGTTTTGTAGTGTTTTTCATGCTGATTTCAAATCTGTGTTTAGTTTTTCCCGCACTTACAGTTTTTGTGATGAAGCTAGCTATATATTGAATGATAGTTGGTATAATTAGCATATAATAATCATATGCTGAGCGGTTTTGAAGAAACAGTGGTATCTGACTGACACTGATTATTATATCTATGCCACAGTGTGAGCCTATCTGACTTCACACTGAAAATATTGAAAGTTACTTGATTGGTGTCTGTGGTTTAATAAAAACCACACGCAAGTCTATTGCAAATTTAATGTTACTCATAACTCAAAATGTTGATGTGACTGAAAATAACTGAAAGCAGATCTGAAATCAGCATGAACAACTGGTTTAGAAAAGTGCGTTGTGGTTTCTGATGATTACAAAAAAAATTTGTTGACCTGTGTAATTAGACTTTTCTTCAATTACATGAAGACCTCGATTCATCAGAACGTCCAGTAATCACTTGTGATTGGTCAGTCTAGTCAGAAACACTCTGATTGGTTAGAGACTCATTTGCATAAAACAAGACCTCGGCGATGACAGTATCGCAGAGACCGAAATATCGCGATAACGAGTAACTGCGCTATATCGTACATCCCCAAAGAGGGCATTGAGAAACGATCACACACATTATAGTAAAGTACTTTAAACGGTTCCTGTTGTAACGTAGCACATTATAAATGGAGGCAAATTAACTAGGTTTAAAGGCAGTACGAGGACTTTTTCGTGCCTAAGTTACCACCGTGAAGGCAAAACGCCTGAAAAGCGTGAAAATAACTGCCTGGTTACAACGAGGGCACTTCCTCAGCCAGAAATCCAAAACTAAATTCACCAAACCGCAGTCGGTAGTGCTCATAAGACCCCATTTTCTCTCCTGTACTTACCCGGGACGCCTGAGCGAATGTGCTGAACTCTGTAACAACAACAGCACCAAAGGCCTCGCGTTCTACCAGCTAATGCTAACGCTAATGCTAAAGCTAAAACACCGCGAAAAAGTAGGAAGTAAGCAGCGCTCCTAACTGATCTAACTTCATTTTTTGCTCCCCTACAAGAGACTGTGGCCACCACACGCTACAGATTCTACGAGGCTGAAACTGGAGTTTGTTTCGCCCAGCTTCTCGTTTGCGATTTCAGTTCCACCTTAAAATCTGCAGCTTCAACGACCCCGGCGCGCGCACGGCGTCTCATTGGAACCGCTGTAAAAATTAAGGTGGACCGGAGAATACAAATAGGTTTTTTTAAGCTTTATAATATATATTTCATGCTGTACTAAAGGATTTAAAGGCATAAAGGAACTCGTATTCGTTTTTTATTCTTCGGAAATGCTCAAATAAAGCTGTTTCATAGTAATTTTGTAAACGCTGTCAACACGAATTGGTCCAAAAAGTGCAGTTTAACTTGTTTTGGTCAGTCACAAATATTTGAATATTTAGTTTATTATAATCACTGTGGGATATTTTAGTGAGGGGAAATGAAATGACCCCTCTTCATCTGCAACAGCCTGTGTGTGAACTGCTTTTCTCTTTAAATATAAGTTACACCAGAACTCGTGTTCTCCAGTAGATCAACCTAAGCAGTTCTCTCTGGGACCATACACCCCTAAAACAGGGGTTTTAAAAAGAGGTCATCTATGACCCATCACAACCCTAAGAGCTATTTCTATGAAATGAAACGTCTTTCTCATTGTTAAAATGCTGGTCTGTGGCTCTTTAAGGAACCTATAAAAGATCACAAAGGGGTTTCCCTATTGTTATTTGGAGTCAAAACTTTATTTAGTACCACAAAGAGCCCTTTTTTTAACGGGGAAGTTCATTACAGGGGCTACTTTTTTATATTTATCATGTCACCGAATACATGTGTTGCCATTTCTGATCCTTGAAAAACAGTAACATATGTTGTATTTTGTCAATAAATCATGATGTGGGCTTACGTAAAACATACGGGGGGCTTCAATGGTCCATGCCAGCCTCTTTCATGTAATTTCTGTTTTATTATATATTCTAAAATGTGCATAAACTAATAAGGAGGTTAATCTTGCAATTCCCCAGCTGATCTCTCATATAAGTCAGGTCAATATGTGAAATGCCTGAAAAAGAGATTTTGATGGGTTTAAGAAGTACATTTACTTTATATAACAGTTGTATCAACACACACACACACACATTCAGGGTCACTAATGGGAACTTTACAGGGACAATACTAAAGCTTCACTTTCTTCTCAGAAGGGAAAATAAACTTTTCTGCTCCTGAATCTGGTAAGCCTGTAAAATAAAGGTTGCCGGTAGATGCTGTTATTGTTGTTAGGCTAAAAAAAAGCAAGTTTGAAGCCTTACCTCTGGGAATATGAGTCCGTTATGTGGAATCAACATCAATATGCTGTCAGAGCGAGGAGAAAGATTTATGGTTAAATAAATGAAGGAGCCACGCGCTCCATGAAGAAGCTGGTGGTCCCACAGAGCGCGCTCCTCATCAGAACAGCCCGGAGACCTGAGGACCCGGCGGCGCTGGGGCTCACAGACAGCCCAGGCGAAGTCGATATCGGTTTATTGATCACCCCTGCAGCCCCGATCGATCTGTTCGTACAGAAAGTTCACTTCCTTACTGGAAATTCCCTGTGACGTAACGCAGCGGCAACTCCCACTCCCGCCCATCCGACAGAGAGCCACCTGCTGGACAGGACTGGTATATCGCCACTACAAAGTATTGGGACGCATGACCATTGCAATAACAGGGACATTAAGTGGCCCCTTATAGTCACACAGCACAGCACACCGTATGGAGGGGGGTGAGGGGGGTCTGGGGGGGGGGTTCTTGGTGGGGCTGGGGGGCGCACAGAAGGCGAACAGGCAGCAGTATGTAAGGAAAGTACGTTAATCAAGAGTACTTCAGTAGTGCCACTAGCAGTCCTGGGATTCCAACTTATGATCTTCTAATTGCAACTCCCTCACCACTGGGCCCCCAGCCGCCAAGTGCTGCATTCAAATTCATAGACTTTAATATAGAGTCGGTCCCTTTGCAGCTGTAACAGCTTCCAATCTCCTTGGAAGACTTTCCACAAGATTTTGGAGTTTCTGAGGGAATGTGTGTCCATTCATTCTGTAGCATTTATGAGGTCAGACACTGATGTTGGACAAGAAGGTCTGGATCACGATCTCCGTTCCAGTTCATCCCAAAGGTGCTGGATGGGGTTGAGGTCAGGACTCTGTGTGGCCAGTCAAGTTCTTCCACACTGAACTCCTCCAGCCATGTTTTTATGGAGCTGCTTTGTGTGCTGGGACACAGTCATGCTGGAATAGAAAAGGGACTGTCTTGGTATACTTAATACTCACTGGATTTCGATAATTAAGAGGTGTGTCCCAATACTTTTCTCCATATAGTGCACATTTGTGAATTTACTAACTTCCTTTGTGCTTCAGGTCCATTTAACATCAGCAATTTAAACTTCAAGAAAAAAGTTTCAATTAAAACTGCTACCCAGGTTTATGTGTCCAATACTTTCAGTTTCTTTGCTGAGTCCCTACATAGTGCTTTAAATAAAACATACATTTAACAAATCCCCCACAGCAGGAAATATCAAAGTTCTGGTGGAAAATATGTTTCCCTCCTCCATCAGTGGTTATCACACTCCTACAGGTATGATTATATTTGGTTATGGCACTTAAGCAGCAGGATGTTTTTTTAATAAAAAAAGGACATCAGCATATTATCATCTTCATGCTGTGTTACCCAGTTTGTCCACATTAAATTAGGAAGAGCTATTTAATATGAAGCTAATAACATGAAATCAGTTATTAATTTCGAGACTTTAAACGTTGAATAGGGCCAAATTGACCCCAAACTTAAAAGAAGGTTAATCTGTGATACTTTATTATAAATGAGACTGAAAATGCCTCCTTCGGTCTCTTTACAGTGTGAAGCTCGATTTGGGAAGATGTGCAAAGGGGATGCATCTTCACGATCAACAAAACATAAATAAATAGACAAACAAACAAATAAATAGAGCTTCTACTATGTTCAACGTTCACAAATGGACAGTTTAATCTGGAAAAAAGTGCGCGTTTCAGCTTTTAAAAAATACAACAATATATAAAACAATGAATTTCCAGCATGTTTCCTTTTTTGTCATAATAGTGTCATTTCAGAATGCCCTGCTTTAGTGTTCTGCTGCAAATTTTGTTTTGATTTCACACTTCTATATTTGTACATAGCTGTCATCTAAGACATATTGTGTGGTTTCTTCTTCACCACTCATGGTGGTGGTTCATTTAACCACCCTAGAAACTGTGTGTATGTGGCATTACAGTGTACAGAGGGGGAGCTCTCACCAGGACAGGACCACAGATCACTGGGTCGGACTATTAATAGTCCAACAGTTGTTGATGGTCATCATCCTGCCCAGAGCTGTTGAATGTGGTTGTAAAACATGTTCAGGGTTTTGAGCTGCTGTTGCATGTTGGGAGTTTGGGACCTGGGTCTAGATCACAATGACTCAAAACGTACTAAACTGATATTTCCCTGGAGAATCTACAGTCCAAGAAATCTATTAATTAACAGCAAACTAACCAGACATCGTCACATTGCATTGAATAATTAGTTTTTTTCTGGCCGCCTCACACAGCAATATCACCAGCTACCACTCCATTGAACACTGATTTGCACTGATTTGACAGTGATATCTGCTATTTTAACAGAATGTGATGGGGAAATGCAGGTAGAATGTGATGGAAAAATGCTCTCCCTTTCTTCCTTAGTTGGGGCATCGTCCAGCCACCCCAAGGAACAAACTAACCTGGTCCAAGATCAGGATTTAAAAGAGATTCTGGCCAAAATCAAAAATCTCCTCTTACAGCCACCTTGGCTTGGAACATTTTCTGACAATGTATTTTCTGACAATGTATTTAAAAAAAAAAAAACAATTTTATGACAATGTATTTCTAAGGTGCAAGGAACTTTAGAAAAACTACAACTGCCATGGGGCAGGGGCCTTTTTTCTGTAATTAGCTGATCAACACAAATAGCTAACATTACAGCTAGGCTAAATATTTCATTGCAGCTATGAAATGTCACAGTGCTGAAAACAGTGACTCAGCACTGAGGGAAAACAACGAGCTAAAAGCTGGGGTTAGCAAGATTTCTAATTATCTTTCTAGATGTCTCATATTAGACGTTTTGTGCCGAATAAAGACAAAATTGTTGTTTTCTTTATATTTTTGTTCCAACACTGGTTTGAAGTTGGTGTTACACTGACGTTAGCTTGTATTTATTAGCCTGTAGCTCACTGGCTAGGCTAGCAGTCAGGATTCAGAGACACCACAGGGATTTCCAGTGATCATATGATAGAGTTGTATAATGCAAAGCATTGTTTTATAAGAGAACATATATGAAGATATGAAAATTAAATAAACTTGTCGAAACAAGGCTGAGAGATATAAAGCAGTGCTACACAATATACACAACACCACAAGACATGTTAACCTGTAGCTAATTCAGCTTTAGGCCAGAACGCCTCTGCTCAGTGATCTTGATGTTTAGTGTTCACGCTCTCCCAGTGACTTAAACTGGAATTTTCTTTTAGTACAGATTTGCCAGGATATAAACTTCATTGTCCTGAATTGTTAATATTTAGTCTTTAGCCTACCCTGGTTTTTTTAATAACGTGAAGTGGGAGCGGCTGGTGACCTGGTGAGGAAGTTGCCCCTGTGATTGGAAGTTTGTGGGGTTGAATCCCAGGACTGGTAGTGGCACCACTGAGGTACCCTCGAGTAGAACCATCCCCACACACTGCTCCCAGACTCTGCGTCACTGGCTCCATGTTGCTTCACTTAGGCGAATGGGCTAAATGCAGAGAACAATTTTGCAATGTGGTGTGTTCAAATGTGGTGATAAATGAACAAGGAAAGTATTGGCACAGTTTATGTGCATCAGTAGCATCCAAAGCCGACGCCGATGACAACTGCGGCATTTTACTAGAAGCTTTTGGTCCTAAAACTAGTCCCATTTATGGGGGAGAGTGCCACGAGGCAAAATAGTCCCCAAAGAAAACTGAATTAGTTCAGATTTGTCACCATTTTACCATCATCAACATTCCTTTCAAACACGCGGACATGTGGAGCTTCATTGGGGGCCAATAGTGAATAAAACAGCAGTATTTGTGTTGGAGACGTTCCATTTTTCACCACTGTAAAGAAATCGGAGTTTCTACAATGAACCATTTCAGACCAAGCTCACTCTGCATGACCGTTTTCAACATTTTTAAAATCGGTTGAATTTCCTATTGAACAAAACCATGTACAGTACTGTGCAAACCTCTTGAGCCATGCCTCATTTCTTTACATTTTACTTAAAAAAGCCACTTATTTTTAATGTACTCTAACAGTTCTCCAGGCTTCCTGAAGGACGTTCACAGGCTCATTTTCAGACCAGTTTCTGAGGAATGTTTTTTGATTAAGTCACACAGTGACCTACGTATGAATCATTCAAGCAGAACAAAAACGAGGAGAACCTGGCTTAAATAATGACTCCTTGTGAAGCAAAATGAAAAATGCTCTCCACAAACGAATGTAGAAACAATGTGGAGAGTAACTGCAGCGTTCAGGTAAAAACATAGAGGTTTACTACTGAACACATCACACCACTCTGCCGAGTGCTACTTTTACCAACTTTATTGAGAAAACAAAATCAACAGCTAGTAGAGCTATTAGTTAACCGGTCATCCATCGATAGCTCCCAAATCTTATATTCAGTGCAACAAGCGAACGATGTGGAGGAAGATCAACTAATAGCTCCTTGTTCTATAAACAACAGGGAAGGAAAAAAAAACCAGCCAGGTATAGGAATAACAAAATAAAAGTCATCAAAGTCTGTGTGTTTGCTCAACACAGTCGGCACAGATCCATTTTTTCATCAGACCACCAGTTTAACTGTTATTTTTCTATGAACATGCATAAAACAGCTCTTATATTCTCCGTAACTGCTGATGTAATTATGGGACTAACTCTGCCTATCGAAACAGTCGGTTATAAGCAAGAGTATTTTATATTTATATATATATCGAAGACTGCGTCGTGGCTGCTGTAAAAGCTCATAAAAACATGAAGGCCAACCCAGCAACATGACTCTCACGAAGGACCATCACCATACGTGTTCACTTCTTTATTTTATTTCAGTTTTTCTTAATAGCACCTCCAGTATGTGGCGTGAGTTAAAAGCAGGTTGATACTCTATTCATTTGCTTTTTTTTCCTTTTCTTTTAAATCTCAAAACAAAGGTGGCTGGGGTCCTTGAGTTTTGACACATGCTTCATAAGCTTAGACCCAAAGGCATTATTATTAAAGATGAATAGAAAGTGATCTCACTAGGACATCCCCTTGCAGCATGTAAAAATTTAAAAGGGGACAGAAAACAACACAGCGAAAAAAAAATCTAATAATAATAATTTGGTCAGGAAACAGGAGGGAGAAGTGCCAATTTTTTCAAAAGAAGGCGAAGGAAAAAAAAAAAAAAAGAGGAATACGCAGTTATTGAACGTTTTTCCAGCTATAATGCAGATTTGTTGGGGTGGTATTTCTTCAGGTATCACATGGCATACTTTTGAGTCCATTCCCGAGCTATTCTGTTGTACCTGGAGAAGAGGAGGAGAGAGAGCGAGAAAGACAAGGAGAGGGAGAGAAAGAGGGATATTAACGGTGGTGCTGAGGATTGCTAATGTAATGGCAGGGTCACATGCTGGGCAGGCAGGCAAAAGCCCTGCCAACTGCACTCAAGCCAACAAACACTGCAAAATCATCAAGGTCACAACTGAAAGCATTCTCCCAAGCAACCCGGGATCTCGGAGAACACGCGCTCTTCTACCACGAACAACAACTGAAACACAATGTGAGAATCATGATATGCCCAAGAGACGGAAACACAATTCAGCTGCACTTTTTAAATATTTGTGATAATCATTGCAATGCCATTTACTTAAAGGAACGTATACCTATACTTTCACTCATTTTTATTTAAGCAGAACAGGCCTATTTATATTTTTTTTATATATATATTCGTACAGAACCGTCACGGTACATGGGTCATGGTTCGGCACATGATGCCGTAAGGAGAATACATGTTACGATGGAGAAAACGCGATTAAAGTAAAGTGGAACTAAATTTACAAGCGTGAGTTTACCTGCTCGCCTCGGTGTTAGCGGCTGCTAACCAAGGCTAAACAGCATTCGAGTGGCGAAAAGCACTCGCGAACGGAGCGGCCTTGAAAAGAAACTCAGAGAAACTTCCCCGCACTACTACACACACACCTGAAAAACTACATATCCCAGCATGCATGGTTCCTTAAAGGAACAG
>JBBPCY010073317.1:0-10402 GCA_037974405.1 Brachyalestes nurse | reverse complement strand
GGAGAAGATTAGGTGCTGTTTTGTTGGCAAAAGGGGGTTGTACAAAGTATTAACATCAGGGGTGCTAATAATTGTGGTACACAAGATTTGATGTAAAAGAATTATTTCTTAATGTGGGATTTTTTCCCACTGAATAAATACACTTGAATTAAAGGTTGGATTTTCCTCTTTTTTCATACTGTTCCTATAGTATTTAGCACAAAACTGAATTTATTATAGGCTAAATAACACATCTTAACCAGGGGTGCCAAAAATTATGGAGGGCAGTGTAAACATCTAATACACAGTACAATTGTTTTAACCATTACAGCTTCAAACTCTAGGCACAGATGAAAGATATTCAGTCATTATTTTTACTCTACCAGTCTGAGAATGGCAGCCAGTAATGTATATGAAAAGGAGGTAACCTGTCAAAATGGCAAAATCTTCAAATGGTCATTTTAGATCTTAAAGTGGCATCCTTATATATCAAAGATAATTTTGTCAGTATGGAATTGCATTTCCCGCTTGGAACTGCATTTCCTCCTACATGTTTCCGGTCGATCTTTTCCGTTTTCTCTTTTGCAGTAATTTCAGTATAAGTAAGTGTAGTTTAACATTTTTTATCTGCAACGCCAACATTATCTGCTTAGTTTCAGTCTATGCCACAATGTCGAGTTTCTTCAAGTACTTTTAACAATGGTGACACATCCCATCTGGGGACTTCGGGCAGGCACTGGCATTAGAGAATAAAGTGACCATTAAAAGTTGTACTTGTTATGCAACAATGTTTAAGTAAGTGGTATGTGTCAAAGTAACATCCATTTCCTTTCGCTCACAACAACTCTACCAGCTTGCCTTCTTCTCAAAGTGAATCCTGGCCTCTTCACCAAGTAAGTGATGCACACACACATCTGTCTAAAAGATGTAAAAGAAAACATAATTCATTTGACCAGGCCACCTTTTGCCCTTTTACAATATGGTCCAGTTCATGTGCCCACTGTAGGCTCTTTTAGCAGCGGACAGGGGTCAGCATGGGCACTCAGCATATTCTGCTGCTATGCATCCCTATACCCAGCAAGCTATGATGCATTGTTTGTTCTGACACCTTTCGGTCATAGCCAGCACTTTACAGTAATTTGTGCAATAGTAGCTTGACTGTGGGATCTGACATACTCTTGAACAATCCATACATGTACATCAGTAAGTCTTGTGTGCCCATGACCCTGTCACTGATTCACTGGTTGTCCTTTCTTGGAAATCACTTCAAACTGGGAACACGACACAAGATGTACCATTTTGGAAGCCATGTAGCCAACACAGTCTAGCCCTTGTCAAAGTTGTTCATATCCATATGCTAGTCTCTTCTTCCTGTATCAGGCACATCAACTACAAGAACTGACTGTTCCTTTGCTGCCTAGTATATCCCCTTGACAGGTGCCACTGTAACAAAATGATCAATGTTACTCACTTCACATGTCAGCAGTTTTAGCATTGTGACAAATCGGTGTATGTTAAGAATATCATATGGTACACAGAGTAGAATCTTTATGAGTGGCAGCCTTAGGTCTTATGTCTAAATAATGGTACACGTGCATGAGACAGACAGTAGTGTATATGTTCTGCGCTACTCTAGTGGCAGCCTTAGGTCTTGGAGTGGCCGTCTTATTAACGTGCCAGCCTTATGTCTTAGTGTGGTAGTGCCTTAAATAGAGTGTGCATAATTAGATAGAGAGTAGTGTACACAGAAGTGCACATTTTATAAACGTCATGCAGTGCACAAGGTCTTAAAACAGTTGGCTGATTATTTTAAAGTTAGTGTCCATGTTAAGACAGACAGTCATGTACATGTTGAGGATGTCACAATGTGTCTTAAAGTGGCAGCCTCATGCCTTAAAGTGGCAGTGGCTAATTTGTCTGTTACTGTGTCCGTTCCCTGTCAGCTGTAGGCCCGTCTGGGTTAAAGCTCCTCTCTGCCTGTCCCAGGCTCTATTCCTGGCTCCTAATCAGCAGGGCGGTGTAATAGCAGGCCGGGTTAGGTGTCACCATGTTAGAGGCGCTAATGGAAGCGCTCCATCCGCCTCGGCCTGCTGTCACACACGGCTGGGGGATTGGGACAGTATTACCGCCGGCTTTCATACACCGCTGGTCACTAAACTAATGGGAGCTCCAGCGGCAAGGGGCAGCGCAGTGGCGTGATGGAGATGAGATGGAGAGGGGGAGCGTAGGAGGAGGAGTGGAAATGAGAAGAAGCGGGGGGAGATGTGACAGCGAGGGAGATGGAGAGAAGAGAAAGGGAAAGAGGGAGGGATAGAAGGATGGAGGGAGGGAAGTATCGTCTAGCACCTTTCCCTAATTTGCAGAGTCTAAAGCTCAGGGGCTGAAGGCTGCCTTCCAATACGGAGGAGATTCAATTTGATGTAATTTAACAGGCTGAATGAGGAAACCACTGAGCCAAGTGCCGTTTCCTTCACACTGAAGCTTATATATAGGCCTCAACCAGCACTGCACCCAGGCACCAGCACTTATAATAACAGCTTATACTCCGAAACAGCAATGGCGTCAGTCAAGCACGGCTTGAGATATCTCTATGCTGCCGAACAGATATGCCAATTCATTTTGTGTCCAAAGATTTGACAAGCTAGGCTGCGTCCGAACAGTATCGGTCAAACGCTCCGCTGCTACCAATCTCTATCTCTCTCTCCACCCCACCCCCGACCAAACAGCTTGACTCTTCTGTCTGCTCCCGCCAAGAGATCTTTAAGCTGCTCCAACAACAAAGCCAACAACAAAGACACCAATATTGAGAAAGAGCTAATACGGTTTTGAAATGACAGTATATGCAGCTTATAGAAAGTGATAGCATCTTGCAAATGGGTGACACTGTGTGAGAAAAAGAGGCTATGTGTGTGTGATGTGGGATCGGCAGCGCTAAGCTGGCGGCTGAAGCCCTGACACTGCCTCTAATACGAGTGTTTAAATATTTGATGCAGCAGGATAAGGAGGAATCCCTTTTGAATGGAATGGAGTGTCTGGAGGAGAATCTATTAGCGCCAGTCTGATGCCATTTGACAGCACTAAAGCAGCCCTGCTGTTATTCTCCAGCGCCACGGCAATCTCCTTTCATTACTGCACTTAAATGTTTTTCTGTCATGCTTCACTTCACTCTGATTACACCCCCAATGGGAGGAAAAGAAGGAAAGAAAGAAGGAAGGAAAGAAAGAAAGAAAGAAGGTGCTTTAAGCAGGTCATATGTAGGGTTGGTGTGATCGTATAGATGGATTGAATCAGGAGAAGGTAAGGAGACTGTGTGGAGCTGTAATAGTTTGGGCTGGAGCAGATGTGTGTTGTGGAGCTGAGTGGACTCCTTCAGCCCTGCTGGGACAGAGGAGCAGTTCAGCACTCCGAACAAAACACTGAAATACCGGAGAGCGCTCGGAGATGCTCAGACCCACAACTGAACTGATGTGGTGTTACTATATGCAGTTATGTACCCACAGTGATGGTTAACCATTTTAGATTTCAAGCCGTACTTGTTAACAGAAACAAGTAAAATACATTTTAAAAGAGTAAAAAAAATTAAACAGAATTTGTGTAATAGGATTCGTCTATTAAGACGTCATCATGTAAAATGTTTCAGTTCTTATAAAGAATGCATGGCTTTTTAATGTTTTACATGTTAAAATAACATTTTGTTAAATGTTGAAATTCTAATGAATACGTGCTTGAATAGATTTTCTATTATATTAATAATTATATGAATTGTTAACTATTAGGTATTATATGTAAAGCCAAAACTTTTTTATTTGTAAGACGTAAGAATTAAATTTGAGCATGTAATGATTCAGTTTTCATTAAAAATCAATTTTGAATGTTTAATATTCAGATGAATAATAATTGATCATAGTTTCTGAATAATTCATAGTAGTGACTGAGAAGGAGGAAAACTACAAAATAAACCAACAGTTAATGGCTATGCAAACTGCACACATACTAGGAGTTTACAAGAAATTAAACAACAGTCTACAGTGCATTAACTGGTCAGTAAATGCAATATAAATTGAAGTAGTTTTTTAGTTTTAAGTACAAGTAGATATTGTGACATTTGTTTAGAAGCATTCATTTTTAAGGAAAGTCAATAGCTCCCTGGCTGTAAGTTGTAATACCTGCATGCGTACAGTATGGGACCTATACCCTACATTTTACCAGTGTTTTGTTTTTATTTTTCTCCACTAAAATGGTAGGTTCTACAACAAAAAAATGAGTCTCTCATAAAATGTATAGCTGAAACTAACCACTATTTAGTGAATTTACCCAGGTGAAGGTAAAGTCACCAAGAACCTTTATAGGACCAGTAAAACATATAGTGAAAACTGTGTGGGAACTGGCTTAAAAAGAGACAGACTAAATGATTTGACAGCTTCCACAGTTGAAAGAGGACCATTTGAATTTTGTAAATATTACATAAGGAAATGCTTTTAAAGAAGTACCAAACCATGTCAGAGGGACAGAGGAAAACATGCTAGTATAGCTACATCTTATGGCTGATTTGTTTATAACTGGTAAGAAGCCAACAAAAATCCATAAAAATTGATAGAAATTTCACCATTTTTTGTGCATCCAAAGAATGCGGTAACGATGCAGGGTATCAAATTTCATGAAGTTTGAACCTTCAAGTCACAAGTGTGTAGTGAAAAACTAAATGTTTGCTTTGGTGTTACTAGGTGGCGATATTCCCCAATTTAGTCAAAAAATACGGAAGAAAAAAACTTCAAGAAACACCATATGACAAGCACCAATGAATCCAAACTTTTGGAAGAATTTTAAAGCAAATTGTGCTCATGGCTGCAACTCTCTTGCAGAACGTAATGTGACGCTATCGTCATCTGACCACAACAACATGATTCAACCGCACCTGGTAATGAGCTCAGTCCATTCCTGTTCATAGATATTACCATGTAGGACTTGATATTTATACAGCTTTAATGACATTGCATTCAAATTCAAATTTATGAGGTCAGGCACTAATGTTGGACAAGAAGGTCTGGCTCACAATCTCTGTTCCAGTTCATCCCAAAGGGTTGAAGTTCTTTCACACTAAACTCATCCAACCGTGTCTTTATGGAGCTTGCTTTGTACACTGGGGCACAGTCAAAGGTTCACAAAGTTGGAAGCATTGCATTGTCCAAAATGTCATGGAAGTGAGGGGCCTAGTTCAATCCCTGAAAAACAGGTGTGTCCCAATACTTCTGTCCATATAGTGAATGTGTTATGAGATGAGAGAAAGTGTAGAGACACGCTTTTTTTTATCAGAAGTTCTAAGCAGTTTAAAGAGGTGAATGGAAACATTACTGCAGCCGTCTAAAGTCTACAGCACGCCAATAAACGGACTAAATTCTGCACTCATATGAATGAAACCAAACTAAACATCTTTTAGTGAACTGATCAATATCGGAATCTGCTATTTTTTTTTCTAATAATGTCTTATAAATACAAACATAAAATCTGTCTGAAATGATTTCCCTAGTTTACATTACCACATTAAACTCTAATTTAAAAAACAGAAGGAAATTAGTCTATTTCTGATATGGAGTCTTAAAGAATAGATCCTTATTACAAACATTCTCTGTCCTTCAAACATTCTCTGTGACTTCCCGAAGTACATGATTCCTCCATACTTGCTGTATTTTTAAATCACTTTTCCCCAATGGCCCAGTTACCGCAGTGACTATGCAGTCATCCAGCCCACACAGGGACAGGGACACACACACACACACACACACACACACACACTCACGCACACACACATGCACTGACAGTCTCACTGACACTAATGAATGGCTTGTTAACACTGTTTCCCTTTCATAACCTGTTTGACAGGCGGTGTGCCTGCCTTCACCCACGAATGTCTTATGAGTCACCTCTCCTTCAACAGATCAATAGTTAATGCCACCCGGGCAAAAACAATGAAAATCCTCTAATCACATGATCACAGCTTTTCAGCTCACGACCCTGAAAATACATGTTATCACTGCCGTCATACAAAAAAGCTTGTTTTTACATTGTTTGAAAGTGCCAGTCACTCTTTAAACTGTTCTGCATGGCATGTTCAAAACAGTTTGTGAAACAAATGCTGATTAAAACTTAAAGGCTTTTTCCTTTACAACTGGAACTTGATCATTTTGGATATGTTTGGAGATTATTGTGGTTATAACAGTGACAGTATTTTCTAATGATTCAAACGGGACAGCCATAATTTTCTCATTCCTTCTTTTCTTTTGTAAATCTTGGTTGTGGAACATGCAACGCTGTTTCCATCAACCATTAAATGCAGCTTTTTTACCTCTAAGTATATGTGTTCACTCCTTTTGTCTGTGTTTTCCCGGCGCACAGCCTCAGAAGCAATTGCCTCAGTTGTGCTGTGCATTGCCTCTCTGCCTATCCGAGTGCTTTACAATCAAAAGGCGCAGCTGCTTTAGTGCCATAGAGCCAAATGAAAGCGAGCACACACACAAGCACAGCCATACACACACACACACACAAAACATTCATAAGATAAGATAGATTGCACACAGTTATACAAATGACATCCACGTTCATAGATAATACACACAATACACAATATCCTCCTCTGTAAGATTAGGATGCCTCTGTTTCCCTTCGTAATTCCCACACGTGGCCTTATTCTCACCTCTCTGCGTGATCTGGCCTCTGACCTTAAACCTCCAGCAGGCTGCTGTGTGTTCCTGAGGGTGATGTTTATGGTGTGGGTTTATGGGTGACAGTGTTTCTGAGGAAAAGGTAACAGGTAATCAGAGAAGAGACGGGTTCCTGCTTTACATGGGGGTTGGACTGATGGATGTGAGAGAGTTAATCAGGAAAAAACAATATACCACACACACACACACCCTGGCCAATTTATTGGAAACCTATGCCTCGTAGCTCCGCTTTACTGGTGCACAGTTGGGGGTAGAGTGGTGTGATGGGGGCGTCCTAGCTAGCAGATGGAAATGGACAGAACAAAATAGAGAAAATTGGGGAAAATACAAAACATAGTAAACTAGAAATCTGTTTAAAACGCATAATATTAGAATGAATACAAATTAAGAAATACAGTCAAATGTAAACATATTTTGTTTTAAACAATCTTCTTGGTTAGAAGAACAGAAATTTGGTTTCTGTAAATGCATAACTTACACACCTAATATATGAAGAATTTATGAAGATTATTTAGTGTATGTACTATGAGACAAAAGAGAGTAGATGAGCATATTTTTGTCATAAGTTCAAAGCAGGTTAAAGAAGTGAATGGAAACACTACTGCAGCCATCTAAAGTCTGCAGCACACCAATAAACTGATTAAATTCTGCACCAAAATGAACTGAAACTAAACATCTTTTAGTGAACTGATCAATTTTGGAATCTGCTATTTCTTTCTGATAATTATAAACATAAAATCTGTCTGACATTATTTCCCCAGTTTACATTACTACATTAAACTCTAATGAAAAAAAAAACAGGGAAAATGAGTCTATTTCTGATATGGGGTCCAGATCCTTATGACAAACATTCCTTATGACCTCCTTGCACACCTAATTTATGAGGAACTGATTAGCTAATCACATTAATGGCTTAACATACCACTGTATACAAATTAGAAACAGGGAAAGTAGAAAACACAAGGATCTGAGTGACTGACAGGGTTATGGGCAAAACGAATGATTTTGCCATAACGGTCCCGGCGCTCATGCCTTAGAGGTCTTGTAGAGTCCATGTCTCAACGTGACAGAGTTGGTGGTACAAAGAGAGACCAACACAATATTAATGTTATGGCTGGGGTCAGAAAGACAAACTCTCAGCTCCTGTTTAGCAAAGTGTAAACCACAGTTCAAAGATTTGTTTCAAACCTTGTCTCATGCTCCACATACTTTCAGAAATATGATCTTGTTTTATTTCGAGTCTTGTGCTTTTATGAATGGTAAGCCTACTCAGCAGCTAGCTGCGACAGTCACCAACAATGTTCATATGGGTTAGCCATTAGATAAATGGCTGTAAACTTAATTATGTCAAAACAAACACTGGCAGCCCACTGTACAGTGTCCCCCTTAACACACACTCACAGAAAGACAAATTATCGTTTTCGTGTTCCACTGTGTGGTCCGAAATAACTGATGTGAATTAACGCCTGAATCATGTATTGTAAAAAGAGCCTCACATCACAACCATACCGTTGTTTGACATAAGTTTTAGCGTTCAAACAAATGTTCCACTTATTTCACAAAAGTCCACTCATCTTGAAATTTCTGGCCAAGCCACTGACCGCAACAATTTACTCACTCGTTAATTTCAAGGCATTGAACAAATTATAAGAGCTATGGTTCACAGAATGTGATCCACAATTATTGACAAACTATATTACACAGTTACACCATGTTTACAGTGATTTTTATAGTTATTATATTTACGAGCAGCTTTGTTTACCTACTGTCTCACGAGACGCATACTGACAAGAATAACGAGAGCCCATTAATTCTGTAAATCCCATTGATTGAAGATAATGTAAGCTAACAACAAAACTAATTTAAAATTTTTGTAGATACTAAATGCAATACTTTGGTGAGTTTCATACACAGACAACTGATTCTTACACACACACACACCCACCCACACACCCACCCACCCACACACACACACACACACACACACACACACACAGAAACACACACACTTTCCTAACAACATTTATTTGTAAGAACTGAATCTCAGGAACAATCAGGATCAGCTGTATTGACACAGTGGTATCAATTCACTAATGTCTGTTATTAGATAAGATGTTCGTTCCTGAGCTCTATGCTGACAGCTCTTGTTTACACAAAGAGCATGTCGTCTGACATGAGGTGCCGCGAGTGTGTTGCTCTTTTTCCAGGCTGAAGCTTATGCTACCTCGGGGGAAGCCTTTTTCCCCATCTAATTACAGTGATGCGAGGACATGAGCGTGTTAGCACATTGGAGCTGCTGCAACACATTTCCTCATGCTGGTAATGAGGCCTGTGGCCACTGCCAAGGCCCGGCAAGGGCAGCTTCGTGGCATGTCACTCCGGATTAACAGAGGAAAGCTCGCCCCCTGGAGGCAGCATCACACAGGGCAAGTGAGGAGGACTGTCAGTTAACCTTGTGCTTGCACAGTTCAGCACCTAGTAATTTCGCAAAGTTGAAATTTAAAAAAAAAATGAACAAAAGTAGAGAGTGTTGAGGCTATTTGAAATACCAAACCCTAAAAATTAAAATATGGTTAATTATTTTTCTCTTTGAACAAATTAATTTTTTTCTGCCAGTGGGTCAAAATTACACGTTCAAATTGCAGAGCATGACTGTCAATCAGTTCTGTTAGCAAGAGAGCATCTGCCGAATGTCCTCTTCAATTAATCTCACCTTAAAGCTTTATATGTTAGGAAAGAGAGGACAGCTTGGACTTTACTATTAAAATGTTTTTTGTATATAAATTATATATAAATAATCCCCATTATATATAAACTAGGGCTGGGCATGTTGATGCATAGTTTACTTAACGCCAACAGTTATTTTATCACGGTTTTTTAAAAATATTTTTATTTTGCAAGTTGGTTGATTTTTGTGCTCGTGGGTGCACACAGCACGCAGCTCTACGTCTCGGCTGGTTTTCGCGGGGATCAGGGGCAAATAGCTTTGGTTTTATATTTGATTTGAGATTAGATTTACAGAAATAGTTGAACTACAGCTGTGTACGTGTGTTAAAGGGAACACTGCAGTTCAAAAGCTCATTTGTTTAAAGTTGTTCAAATGTTATTGCACTTTTGTTCATATAGCAGTACTTTTAAAAATAAAAGTATGCAATGCACTACTTTTGAATGAATTATTTGATTTTGCGCATAACAGTGCAATTAATTGCGATTAAAACATTTCGTCGTTGCCCAGCATTAATATAAACATTTAACGAATGAGATAAAAAAATAGATACTTGTCCAGATAGCTAGATAGACAGACAGATGTATGGATGTGCAGGAACGTGTTTACTCTGTGTGAGTGGCAGAGAGACGAGTGTACCTGTGTTTAGTATGAAGTGTCTGAGTCACTCACACACTGCATTATGGCAGAGTTGTCAGGTCAGTGGCGGATTCAGGCTGTGTTCCGGTTCAAACGTCCCTCTTCCCCCTAGCTGTCCGCCTGGGGCTGATCACCCCCTCGCACTCACCTGTCACTAATGGGCCATGAAGCATTTACTTGCTGACAGAATCCAATTAGGACTGAGGAGAGGGGTGACATGCCAGAAAAAGAGGTGCACGTGAATAGACAGAGATGGTATGCGTGCCTGTGTGTGTGTGTGTGTGTGTGTGTGTGTGTGTGTGTGTGTGTGTGTGTGTGTGTGTGTGTATATACAGAGAGA
>JBBPCY010073316.1:0-10402 GCA_037974405.1 Brachyalestes nurse | reverse complement strand
CCAATCAACTGAATTTACCACAGGTGGACTCCAATTAAGCTGCAGAAACATCTCAAGGATGATCAGGAGAAACAGGATGCACCTGAGCTCAATTTTTAGCTTCATGGCAAAGGCTGTGAATACTTACGTACATGTGATTTCTCAGTTTTTTTATTTTTAATAAATTTACAAAAACCTCAAGTAAACTTTTTTCACGTTGTCATTATGGGGTGTTGTGTGTAGAATCCAAAATTTAATCCATTTTGGAATAAGGCTGTAACATAACAAAATGTGGAAAAAGTAATATGCTGTGAATACTTTCCGGATGCACTGTATATGTTTACAGCATTTAGGAGATGCTCTTTTCCAGAATGACGTACATCAATGCTTAATATATATAAATATACCTCCATATTACCAAGGTGTTCCTTGAAGAGGTGGGACTCCAGACAATGCTTGAAGACAGCAAGAGAATCTGACTGCAAGAAGGAGTTTGTTCCACCACCGGTGGGCCAAGACTCAAAAGAGTCTTGATGTCTTCCTCTTCTTTTGAGCAACGGAGGTTCAAGATAAGCAGTGCTTGAAGCTCTGAGAGGACGAGAAGTGACATGCTGCTTGTTCAGTGCAGAGGTGTAGTGTGAGAATTTAGGAACATTGAAGACTAACCTCACAGCTGCATTCCAAATCAGCTGAAGTGGTCTCGTTACCTTCAGTGGAAGTCCAGCCACTAGAGAGTTGCAGTAGTCCAGTTTAGAGATGACTAGAGATTGGACAAGTAACTGCGTAGCTTCAGTGGGGAGAAAGGGTTGGACTCTTCTGATGTTGTAAAGAAGGTATCTGCATGTTCTGGAGAGGTGGTCAACATGCGACAAGAATGACAGTTCTTTATCTAGCATGACACCAAGATTTCTTACCTTCTTTGAGGGGACAATAAGAGTTCTCAAAAGAAACTGTGTGGTCTTGGTGATGGCCTCCCTTTGATGAAAAGAAGCTCAGTTTTGCTGGGATTCAGCTTGAGGTGGTGGGCCACCATCCAAGAGGACAGTCTGAGAATGCGGGTCATCACTGGAGGGGAAAAAGAATAAGCTGAGTGTCAGCTGCATTAAAGTGGTACGAAAAGCCATGTGTTCTCCCCAAGAGAACCAGTATATAGAGAAAAGAGAAGCAGTCCAAGGGCCGAGCCCTGCGAAACACCAGTGGACAATCTTCGGTGGGTAGACTGAGAGCCATGCCATGCTACCTGGTACCTCCAGTCATCAAGGTAGGAAGCAAACTATTGCCAGGCTGTACCTGACATCCCAAGGCTGGAGAGAGTAGCCAGGAGGATGTGATGGTTAACAATGTCTAAGGCTGCAGAAAGGTCAAGAAAAAATCAGAGGAGAAGACAGGTTGGCTGATCTAGCTGCATGAAGTTATTCTGAGACAGCTAGTAATGCAGTTTCAGTGTGCAGCCTTGAACCTGGACTGGTAAAGGTCCTGAAGACTGTTTTGAGAAAGAAAGATGTTGAGATGGTTATAAATAGCACATTCCAGGACTTTGGAATGGAAGTAGAGACATGGTGAAGTCTTCTGGTGAGAGAGCTGGAAAACAGGGAGAGATGGAGATTTAAGAAGTGACGAAAAGGTGGCAAAGAGCTTGCGAGGGTTGGATGCCAATTCTTCAAACTTGTTCCTGTAGAAGGAAGACTTTGCAGAAGTTAAATCAGTGGCAAATTTGCATAAAATAGAACAATAATTGTTAAGGTCATGGTCACTAAGCATTTTCCTCCATCATCTTTCAGTTGCTCTCAGTTCCCTTCAGTTACTTCGCAGGACCTCAGAGAGCCATGAAGCCAGGGAAGAGACACGCTTCAGTCATACGTGTTACACATGGGAGATGAGATGAGGAGGTCTAAAGAGGAAATTTGAAAGACAGAGGATGATGGTCAGAGGCATGTAGAGGAATGTACTATATATTATAGCATAGGAAGTGATCTGGTTGATACTAAGTCAAGAGTGTTGTCTGCTCTTTGGGTCTGCAACTTGTCACCTGGAAGATTGAATACTCCGAGGAGGATGAGTGGAAATGAGTCAACTGGAAATGAGCTCAGAAGGACATCCGGTTCTGTCCAGTAAGACAGAAGAATAGAATAGGATAGAGAAGAAATGGATACTTAGCTGAGTGAAGAAGTTGAAAATATGATCCCCTTCCCTGGAAGTGCAACCGCCACATGTTTCTCCTTAAATACTTAAATACTACCTGATTGCAATGAAGCTAATGAAGCACAAAGGCAGCCAACAAAAAAACAAAAAGCACACCACAAAGAAAGTAGTAATCCTAGGACAAAGGAAGTGGATAGCAAAAACAGCAGTACAACAGTTAAACAACAGAGAAAACTCTAGCTAGCTTACCAGATAAAGAAACACCAAAGAACACCACAAGCACAGACCCCAGTGCAACCTTCACAACCTCATAATTTATACATGTATGTGCACATGATTAGGCAAATTTGTTAGAGGCGTAATTAGCGGTAAGCAGGTAATGCAGTTGCACTGGAGTCCATGACAGTTGGAGGCCCATGAGTCATCTGTTTTATGGTGTGTCATTGTTAATGTCACTGACTGAATAAATAACACAGCATATTGTTATAATACATTTTAATGGAGGATTAATGATATATGATATTTTTAAAAATTGGGCACCGAGAATTCTGGAACATGATAAACTATAAACATGGTAATTATGAATATGTGTACTACATACTTGAGCTAGCTAAATTCTGTTATGTCGGCACAGGTAAGGAGGGCACAAATTCTGGAATTAACAAAACATACTTTCTTTAATGACAGGTACACAGTCAATCGTGAGGAAATTGGCAGCACAAAACACACTACTGACACAGTCCCAATGCTTGAATCGCTCCAATTCAGGAGCCACGAGAAGCACTAGGGTTGGAGGCTATGCTTCCTGCTGAGCCTCTAGGGTTGGATCCAGCCTACAGGCACTTCAGCCTCACTGGTTAATCTAGGAAAAGGACATACACATACAGCCAAGTCAACACCTCCACCAGATACTTCAGCATTGCTCCTCTCACGACTGACCTTATGGAGCTTGGTGACACAAGACCGGATGCTAGGGATTGCATGCCGGTGACCGCAAGCCGTCTTCTGAACTGGGTGGATCGTTTAACTGAAGAGACATGAACATAAGAGACCAATGACATTGATCGTGGGCTTTTCATAAGACACTTGGAAACACGAGGAAAACTAATTATGTACTCAATAGAGGAAACAAAAGGGGTGACAGGAAGCAGCAACACACATGCCTCACATACTATGACGTAGAGGGGGGGGGGGGGGGGGGAGATGTGACAGGGAACTCCCCAGCTCAGAACTCCGATGAGTTTGACCACTGGGGGCATGGCAGAAGTGGCACAGACATGACAAATTTCTTTATCAAGAAGCAATGGAGTACAAGTAAAAACATAAAAATATGTTTCAAAAATGAAAATGAATAGAAGCAGCCCAGAAAAGCTAAGCTTTCAAAAATAGTTATTTTTTCCAAAAAGAAAAAGTAGGAGACAGCAAACAGAGCACCATTTCAGGAGTTGGCATACTGTCAAGAATGCTTGTGTAGATGGACCTTAAGATTTATGGTTGGTTATGCAAAGCAAAAAGCCTGGAAAATTGCAGTGATCATAGTAATAGTATGAGTGAATTATTTGAATAATCAGCCATTGCACTTGTGTTCTGTCTTTTTAGGCCTATGTCTATGTGTGCAAAGCCATTGAAATAGTCAGTGTTATGGTGTGCCACCACCGATAACATCTTCCATCTGTTGTAATGCGGCATCACCAAATTTTGTCAAGTAACCAACCATTGTCCTCATTTGACTTAAGAAATGCTAATGCATTTCATCTTCAATCTATAATATACATTAGGCTCCTGGATAGCCCTTGCTGTTTTCTATCATTTTCTATAATGTATAGTAGACTGTTGCCTATTACTAGTGGTCTAATGATATAATCTGGTGTCAACTGCGTAGTGCATTTCTCTGTTGCTAGTCATTTTAATGCTGCATGCTTAAAATACACCTATTTTTACCACTGACAGTATAAAACCACATGTTCTATTTAAGTGAGATGGGTTGGATCCTAATTGGGGCTTGGTGTTGGTTTGTTATACCCAGTGTTGGGCAAGTTACTTTAAAAATGTAATTAAACTTACTGATTACTCCCTTGAAAAGTAATCAGATTACTAACGTGATTACTTTATTTCAAAAGTAATTAGTTACATTACTAGTTAGATTACTAGTTACTTCCCCACCCTCTCAAGAAACTCTAAAATCAGCTCAAACACACACTTAACTCAGCTCAAACACACTCTTAAGTCAACTCAAACACACTTTATTATTAAGTGTTACGAACCTACGACAACTCACATAGTTATTGCTTTTAACCGAGATGAATTTAAAGTAATGGCTTACTTAGTTTTTGTCTGGGCTGGTGTCGCACGCAGGTCTCCCGTAGATGATGTCACGCATGCGCCTGTCAGACAGACATCTGCCTGCCACTGACAGGTTACTGTGAACTTGATTTTATTAGTAACACAGCGGTAACACAGCGGTAACACAGCTATAATGCAACGTTACTTGAATTGTAACGATAATCTAATTACCCATTTTAAAATTTTAACGTGTTAGAGTACTAGGTTACTAAAAAAAGAATCAAATTACAGTAATGCGTTACCAAGTAACGCGTTACTGCCCAACACTGGTTATACTCCTGCTGTGTATTACTGGAGCATTTTGACTACTGTACTCTGTACTGTACTGTACTGTACTATGTATGTTTTCTGTGACATTTAAGGTCTCAAGATACTAGACTAACTTTATTGCTGATTTTCCAAAAGTTTTCCTCTTCTGCTATGACCCTCTGCTATTTGGTTCTTGCAGTAGTTACTGCCATCAAGCAGACAAAACCCATATTGGCGTGCAGGGTGTATATATGCACACAGACTGAAACATTTTCAGAATCGTGTGCATGTACACAAACAAATAGGAGGTTCAGAGACTTTCCAAAGAGGAATCTCTAAAGAATCCTTACTTTAAAAGCATCAGTTTGGAATAGATTGGAATTAAGAATGTACACACCTTAATGCCATTGTTACCTAGGAAATTAGGAGTTAATTTGCCCATCTTGAGGCAAGCTGCCCCTCTGAAGGATTTTAATAGATGGGGTTAACCATAGCAGCACTGCACAAATTAAATAACCACATTATTTTAGTAAAAGCTACACTGAGCAGATTGTGTAACTGATCTATCAGGGAAAGCGAAACGTAATGGGATTTATTTCTACATCAGTAAATGTTAGTGAACAGTTGTCACAATACTAAGTAAATACTACAGGCCAAACTTGGATACATTTTTCATAAACTCCAAGACATTTTAATTCACAGCAGGAGTTCTCTTTCTTCATCCTCATCAGTATTTACATGTAAGTCCAGGTCAGCTTGAATGGTGCACTGCAAACACTGACTGACCAGATTGGAGCAAAAATATACTCCTTGGGGACTTTGACAGAACAAGATTACATCACAGACCTACCAAAATAAAGTCAGCAATTGTCCCTCCAAAGGTAATAGCAAACTGGTCCAGTGCTAGATGCTTATCTAGGGTGACCTCTTTTCCCCGGACATGTCCTCTTTGTGAGTCCTGTGT
Organism: Brachyalestes nurse; assembly: GCA_037974405.1. Classification (NCBI taxonomy): domain Eukaryota; kingdom Metazoa; phylum Chordata; class Actinopteri; order Characiformes; family Alestidae; genus Brachyalestes; species Brachyalestes nurse. The sequence goes on along the minus strand of JBBPCY010073316.1, from coordinate 4,725 downwards.
CTGGCGTCAGGCCAGAATTTTAGAACCGTCCAGGATTTTGAGCTGCCTAAACATTCGTCGCATCATGGGCATGTCTCATAAACTAAAAGTCCACAACGGCCGTCGGGTGCATGGCCATCAGCCTGAGATGCGCATAAAACATATCAACCGCGCCCCCCGGCTGTCGACCGTAGATGCGCATATCCCCCCCGGAGACACGCCTGAACCTTGGTACTTCTCGGCCCCATCATGCAACCATGCCCCCCACCCCCCTCCGAACCACGGCCGAGCTGGTAAAGAAAGTCCACGCTAAGGTGTCCGCTTTTTCGCAATCCCAAATCTGAAAGCATATTGTGTTTGGTCATAGTCTGGTTTATTCCAAACTACAAGTGAAAACTAAAACCTGTAAAGCTTAGTGAAGAAACGGATCAGTGAGGCAAAGCAACAGCTGCATGACTGTTTTGACTAATGGTGCATTAGTTACATCACTTTCATCAGTTTTTGTGAAGACATGTGTGCGTCAACCAAGACATTGTACAAGAAGACCAAAAACTTACTGACAAAAGAGATCAAAGTGGCTAACAAAGCTACACTGAAAAGCTCCAGCCAACTTATCAGCGTGAAGAGGCCTGCAAGACATGACAAACTACAGAAGACCACCCCCTCCTGCTGAGACAAACAAAGACCTAGGTGATGACCTGAATGTCTCCTACTGCAGGTTTGTGAAGGACAAATTCACACACCGCATACACTCCAGCTCAAGAACAACAGCCCCTATCATACCTCTGGCAACCCTCAAAACCACCTCCATGATACTCAGGCAACATTGTGGAGAGGATGTAAGCTGGCTCTCACCAGGTCCAGATGGTGTCTCCCCCTCCTGTCTTAAAGCGTATGCTGAACAACTAGCTCCAATGTTCTTGTAGATCTTCAACAGATCCCTGGAGTGTGAAATCCCCTCCTGCTTCAAATGCTTCATTATCATCCTGATCCCTAAGAAAACCTCCATCACCGGACTGAATGACTACAGGTTGGTCGTTCTGACATCTGTAGTCCCTGAGTATTTTGCAGGACTGCTGTTCTTTCACACCTGCTGGACCTCCTGCAGTTTGTCTATAAGGCAAACAGGTTAGTGAATTACTTTGTTCAACACCGACATCCCAGAAACCCTCTCCTTCAAATTCATCCAGCTCATTGTATCCCTGATAGGCAGGAAACAGCAGGTGAGGCTGGGGAAGTCACTTCTGGCATACGGACAGTCAGCACTTGTGCTCCCCAGGGAAGTGTCCTTTCCCAACTGCTCTTCTCCCTCTACACCAATGACTGCATCTTCAAGTACCCAGCAGGTTAAAACTCCTGAATTTGCTGACAACACTATGATCATAAGACATGTCCAGGATGGTGAGGAGTGTGCATATTGGAGGGAGATTGGACAGCTGGTGTTCTGGTGCAGGCTGTGGAGGTGACAGTTTACTTTAAGAGACATCCCTCAGCACTACTCCCCCTCACAATATCCAATAGTCTTGTGTCAAATGTGGGAACCTTCAAGTTTCTAGGTGCTACTACTTCCCAAAAACCCTACATCAACTCAAAAAGACCCCACAAAGAAAGTACTTTTGTCACAAATGAGGTTTGCCATAGAAGCTGTTGGGCCAGTTTGACACCGCAATAATCAAATAAGTCCTGTGCTTATTCAAGACCTTGCTTTAATGGTCACTCTTTATACAGGTATAACATGAGGCCCAGACCAACAGACCTTATTTTCTGCATCATAGTATTACTGCTATGCAGTGCTAATGTAAATTCGTCTTCAGTAGTATGAAAAGACAAACTCTGAAAAACTTTTTCCTTTCAATTAGAAGACTGAGAAAAACTTAGAAAAAGAGATAGATATAGGCAGAGTGAGAGAGAGAGAGAGATCATGACAAAGGACTGGGGAAAGATAGAGTTCTGTTGGAGGAAAAAAAGAGAGAATGTGTCTCTGCAGTGTCAGGTGAATAGGCATTGGCTGAATATGTCAAGATAGAGAGAAAGAAAAAGAAAAGGAAAGAAAAAGAGAGAGTGTGAGAGGGGTATGAAGGGAGGGTAAAATGGAGGGGGTATAAAACTGCCACTTCATTCTTCTCAACTGCAAAGTTAAAAATTCCACTTGTCACTGTGCAACAATGGTCCTGCCACTGCAACCCTGATGGAAGGATAGAGAGTGCCAAGGAGTCATAAAATGCAGGAAAAGAGAATGGAAAGATGGGAAAGAAGGTGGATAAGGACTGCAATCTTGAACTTATTATTCAGATAGTAATACTAAGGGCTTTTTAGCATCAATGATTCAGTGGTGAATTTGATTCTAATATTTATTTCCTTTATGACTTTGATTGTAATAACACTTTTTTAAGGCTGCAACATCAACAATAACAATAATAATAATAATAATGATCATCATCATCATCATTTGCTGTATTTTGCAACTACTTTTTTTAACCTTACACACAAATTTCAATACTAAATTCACCAATATTTATCTCTTGCAAATAATGAAGTATGAAGCATGTTCATAAAGGCCTTCACGCTCAGAACATTTTATTTGTGTGATTTATTTAGACATCAATAAATGAAATCCATGATGGTGATAGTCTGCACATCCAATGCCATTTTTCTGATGGCAAAAATTAACATTATTTTTATTTGCCCATGTTTGATTTTTGCAAACTTTCATAACAATCACTGTCGCCTCTGGCACTGGGATGGTGACCAGCAAGCTGAGAGATCGGCTGTGTCCAGGCAACGTTTTTTGAATTGTCAAGCGGATCAGACTGCCCTCTTCGCTGGCTTTACAGCAGTACCCTATTATGTGTAAAACTCAGTCAAGTAGAATATAATGATTTGATATGTCATTCTTTTGCATTTTAATTATTTAACACTTTTTTTTACAATTGCCAAAGACATGTTTTTTCTATACCAAGTTCTCACATCTCTCTGCAAAAATATTCAGCTTGGTCCAGCAGTTCATTTTATGCCCCCAAAATGCTCTTCAACTATCAAAACACTTTAAAAGGTCTCAGAATGAACTTAACACCATTTAGTTGTTCCTACAACTAAAAATACTTTAGATATTTTAATAATACTTTTTTTCACTGAATGCATTTCATGTGCTTACTGTGTGATAAAAAGAACTCAATGCTATATTTTAATAATAGCATGATAGATGTTATGGTAATGCTAAAACTGAAGCCTTGGCTGTAATTATGGTGGTAGAGGGGTACTGGCCATTTCCCAGGTTATTTCTGTGTGAAGTTTGTTCTCCCCATATTTGCGTGGATTACCACCAGGTTTTCTTCTACAGTCCAAAGACATGCATGTCAGGCAAATTACAGATGTGTAATTGCCCCTAGGAGTGAATGTAAGCGTGAGTGTCTTTGTCTGCCTTTTGATGGATTGACAATCTGTCCAGTGTGTTTCTTCGCCTTTCACCCTTTGACTGCCAGGATCCAGCACCCCATGACCCTGATTAAAGACAAGCGGCTCAGATAAAGAATGGTTGGATGGAGGGCTGTGAATATTTAAGCTGACTGACTGTAAGTTGTTTTATTTTTGTCATGTCATTTGCCTTTTACCCGTCTTGGAGATAAACCATCATGCAGTCAATTGCCTTCAATATAAAAGCCCAAAATAGACTTGTTCTTCCTCAGAGTGTTCATTATATGGTATGATGCAGGTGCCTCATTAGGTCTAACTAATGTTTTTTTACACAATGTACACGGCAAAATTGTATTTACAATAGGGACACATATTAGCACTTACGGCATTCTCTCCCTTTATTGTTCACACACACACACACACACACACAGAAACAGAAAAAAGAGAAAGAAACACATACACATGGTAATTAGTTTGTCTGAGTCAATGTGCTGAGCTTGAGAAAATAAGTCATTGACTCTTTGACAGACAGGCTGGCATATTAGCATAAAGAAGAGAGGATGAAAAAGTAACATTCTTTTACTGCTTCGAGGACAATCTCCTTCTAATGGTCTGTTTACTACAGCTATTTAGACTGAAACTGAATACAATAAAAAAATAATTGGACAATAAAACAAGAAAGCGTTCATGTACACACAAACAGGCGCAAAATGTTTTTCTTTGGAAACATTGCTCTGGTATCTGGTAACTGTGCTCGTAGAAAAGGACTAACAAACGATGGGAGGACAAGAAAAGATACTTTCCTTTTGGTGCATTCAAGTAATTTCCATAGAAAATATATGATAGCACATGCTAGATTAAATTAACACAACATTCCTTATATGAGTAAGAATGACCCTAATATATAGTTACACTGACTCCATTTAGCTATTTTTTTTATTGCTTCATAATTACAAACTGTTAAGTTAAAATAAAATCTTAATTATTATTAAGTTTTTCTCAGCTGACCACAGATCTTTATCTTGCTATAATGAGGCAAGACTAAAAATAACGTAGTTATGTTATTGCCTTACATAAAGTTATGAAGCATACATGAAGAGAAAAAGGTCCCATTTCATATTAAGTGTTGCTAAAAGCTGTGTATGATTTTAACAATATATGTGACCACAGTGTAACTACTGATGATGTATTCGCTGCACATATGTAATCAGTGTTGTGCCTGAACGCGTTCAATGAATGGCGTTCATTGAACACGTTCCCATTTTTCGTGAACGCTGAACTGAACGAGCCGGTTTACAAATTATGAACGTAACCGTGAGTGACGTTCACTCT
>JBBPCY010073315.1:0-10403 GCA_037974405.1 Brachyalestes nurse | reverse complement strand
TTCTCATCACAAGGCATTTTACTTTCCTTTAATAGGATTCAAACACTTCAGTTGACTCACAGCTGTCGATTTGGCAACTCAGGTGACTCACGGATCCGGATCATTTTAGTGAGTGACTCAGAGGGAGTAAAAGGATCCGAGTATTACAGCTCTATTCGGTTGCAGTTTTGGCACAGATCTTTCGTGGGCGGGGCTTTGTCTCATTTGCCAGAGGTATTTGAGTGACAGCTCCGTGCCCCGGAACTCTATCGCTGCCACATGCGGGTTTCAAGACTCACAGCAGCAGCAGCAGCAGCCTGCCCATTGTTCCGACTTGTTAACTTTCTCCAGCATTTTATTCATTTAATAATGAAGTTCAGTGGAATTTCTCTTAAATAACACTGATCCGATAGGTCTGTGTGTAGCCATTAGGATAACCTACTTTATTACAATGTAATCTGTTCAAAAGTTATAACCAGAGAAACTAACAACATGAATCATCCAAAGTTAAATGCAAATGGTTTTTTTTTTTTGCATTTAACTTTGGATGATTCATGTTATTTACAAAAGAAACATATTTTATATTTATAGATTTAAATTGCATTTAACTTTGGATGATTCATGTTATTTACAGAAGAAACATATTTTATATTTATAGATTTAAAATGCAAATAGTAAATCGCCTGATTCCTGCTCTGATCTCTCAATTAGTCAATTTATAATTAATTTATAATTAATTTATAATTATAAATTTATAATTAACCTGCAGCGTTCTAGTGCAGATGCAGCATAATTCAAAGGCTGGCTGTAAACCATGCAATAACTCACATGAGAGGAAAGAAGATGGAAAGCAAGGTTATATCAGATGCACTGATGATATACAACCCCTGGCAAAAAGTATGGAATCACCCTTCTCAGAAGATGTTCATTCAATGTTTAATTGTGTAGAAAAAAAACAAGCACATACATGCCACAAAACTATTTTCACTCAACAATCTAAACTTCTGGCTGTATAAAACACTTAAAAAAAACAAAGAAAGATATCTATAGTCAATGACAATTGTTTTAAAGATCAAACAGAGGAAAAAAATATGGAATCACACAAATCTGAGGAAAATTATATGGAATCACCATGCACTTTGCATAAAACAAGCACCTGTATCTGATTACAACTGCTAATTAGTCTGCAGTTAAAAAAAGAGTGCTTGCACACATTAGTGATGTGTTGAACCAAAATGATTGACATAACTCATGGCTTCAACACGAGAGATGTCAGTTGAAACAAAGGAGAGGATTATCAAACTTCTTGAAGAAGGTAAATCTTCACGGAATGTTGCAAAAGATGTTGGTTGTTCCCAGTCAGCTGTGTCTAAAATCTGGACCAAGTACAAATCAAATGGAAAGGTTGTAAAAGGGAAGCGTACTGGTAGACCAAGAAAGACATCAAAGCGCCAAGACAGAAAACTTAAAGCAATATGCCTTGAAAACAGAAAATGCACAAGAAAACAAATGAGCAACAAATGGGCAGAAAGTGGAGTCAATGTCTGTGACCGGACGGTAAGAAATCGCCTGAAAGTTGTCATTGACTATAGTTCTTTCTTTGTTTTTTTTTAAAGTGTTTTATACAGCCAGAAGTTTGGATCGTTGAGTGAAAATAGTTTTATGGCATGTATGTGCTTGTTTTCTTTTCTATACAATTAAACATTTGAATGAATATTTTCTGAGAGGGGTGATTCCATACTTTTTGCCAGGGGTTGTAACAGCCTTGTTCTTTTGTGGGTTTTTGACTGTGTTTCTGAATGTTCTGCAGTACTGTATCGGTGGAGTGGGGTATTTTCCAGAATTCACACCCGCGGAGTGTGGAGACTTCTCTGGTTTTGACATAAACGGCTATGGGACCAATAGAGATTGGAGTGCGTCCCGAGAGATCACTGAGGCTGCTGTGCTTATCTTTTATCGCTAAGAGGCTGAACAGCCTTTTCTTCTCATCATAACTCTTTATTCAACATCTTTCAGCACTCTAATCAAAATAGCTGCAACCAGTAAGTTTTCACACTATGAATCAGTGGTCCACAACCTTTTTCATGCCGGTCCACCTTCTTAAAAGTCTGGTTCCAACTCTGTGGAATGGTAGGGAAAGGGAAGTTCTTGCTTGGCTGGAGTGTTAAGTAAGGGGGGGGGTGGCTGTGCAGGTTGTTAGATGAGGGTTGGAATTAAACGCAGCAGGAAGGTAGACCTCCAGGAGGGTCGTGACCATCAATATTTCCCCATAGTGGTCTGTCAGATTTTAAACATGGTGGTTTAGGTTTGAGTTAAGCTTTTTATGTGATTCATTGTTTCCTGACAATAAATATATGTCAATAAATAAGCATGATTTACAAAATGAATGTATGTGTATTCTTCATGTCCTCCTAAAAAGTGAATCAAGGACAATTTGAAACAAATTCCTATAATGCTTTCATTTTTAATCTGATTGACCCATACTGCAGCTCACCAGGAGAGGGCACTGCTGAGCCAAAACAGCATTGTCAGTTTTGTGAATCATTCAGGGGAGATGGAGAGTTTCATAGATAAAATGTATCAATGAAGAGAGAGGGGATGGGGCTGGGAACATCACCCAGCAAACTGAACATCACACAGATGATGGATAAAGCAAAGTTTTAGTACTCAACCTCATCGTAAAGCCCTTTCCCTTATAAGAGGAATTAACAATCCCTCTTGTGTTGGTCCAAACCAAGGTGCGTCAGTCCCGGTCAGCTGAAAACCTGAGATCAAAGAATCTTTGGATGCCCAGTCTTTTGACAGAATTAAAGTGTTTTTTTAAAGTCTGTAGTGTTACTCTGACATCTATTGGCCACTGTTTTGTTGAGCACTGTTTTGTTGCTCAGGCTTTCGACAGAATTCAAGTGTTTTTTGACTCGAATTAGAATGTGGCTGTAATCAAGTGCCTGTGCCAGAGGGGTCATGTCTTATGGAATCTGTAGCCAACATCTTCCACCATGTGACAAACTGAATTCTTGAAGAGAACCAGTCTGTAGTGTTACTCTGACATCTATTGGCCACTGTTTTGTTGAGCACACTGGGGAAGTTCATTGCTCATAGTTACAGCTTTGTCATGTCAAATTAGCTTCTTGCACTACTGTGGTTCAATTCCTCCCCAAAGCTGCACCCACAGTGGCCCTTTCTGGACAGGTTTGACACCACTGGTTTAGACGGAGGGCGGCATGTGATGTCCCACGGGGGTCAATTCGCAAAGATTTTGCATAAAACCGTCGTGACCCCACCCACTAGATTAGTTCAACATCCGCCATTTTGTCTGCTAGTTTTACGAGCACGGATAAGCTGAGCGCTACAGGCACAGGCAGGTCACCCATGAAGTGTTGTGTTGTTGCTGCAAAGAACAGCACAAATCCCTCCACTTTCTCCCAGACAAAGAAAACAGAAAACTGCGTGCCTCCTTTTTTATTTTCGACGGCCCTGTCCCAACAACAATCCGTTTCATTCATTTAAGGTGGAGCGGAAAATTCGAATAAGATTTGAGCTGTGAATAAGGAGCTAACTTCAGCGTCATGGGGGATCTGTACCTGCTGTCTGTGACAGCAGATGAGGGAGTCAGCAGATGAGGGAGATGTAAGTACTTTCAAATAATGACTTTTGTGTTTCTGTCAGTCAAGGGTGTACTCCCACAAGTAAACCGGCCGTAAACTGGCCCGAGTACGATTGTCCGCCCTCCCCACTCCCCCTCTGGCCTGCACTCACACAGGGTTTCAGCATTTGTGCCGGAGCACGAATGGCTTGTTTTGAACGGGACCGAAACTGTGAAGAATAAAGCTGGTGATGTGAAAGTAATTTTGTGCAAATAACTTGATTAACATATTTTGCATAGCCCATAGACGTATTATAAATAGGTTTTTTTTGTATAATAGGTCCCCTTAAATGACACTGACAGCAAGTAGAAATGCTCATTGAGAGGATGAGGCATGATGCAGTAAAATATTTCAAGAAATGTTCATCAAGAAGAGCAATGTCTTATTTAAGAGGAGCAATTTCTTATTATTTTCAAACAGTGTAATTGACTCATTTTGACCAGTGGCTCAGTGATATTTGTGTGTAAAGAGATGGCCAATAGAAGTTAATGTAAAGAATTGATAGGCCTTTAAGGTCAACTTGCCCAGTATGAAAATTGGTCAACCCAAGAGCACATTAAGTTCTAGTGAGACGCTGTGTCACATGCTTCGGTCAGGTGACTGCAAAAAAGAACCACAAAATAAACAAGGTACCAGCATATGCTCCTCGCTCAGTCACTGACTCCACCTCAAGACCCTGGTGTTTCCTCGTCTGCTGTCTTGTCCTCCTCAAGTAGTCCCTTGCCTGGTCCTCTCCCCATCTCCTCCAATCTACTGGTCGTTCTCATTTCACGGTTCAAAACCACCACCTTCATTGACTTGGGGTTGGCCCTTTTCGGCAATCACTCATCAGATGTCATCCCTCACTCTCCTCATCAGCAGCCACCAAGAGACCCTTCACCTCCACAGAACCCATGTCTCCTAACCTTCAATCATCTTGGGCCATTCATGGTTGCTTCAACGTGACATCTCTTGGAGAAACAGACACATTCTTCAGTGTTGGCCAACTTGTCAGGAGCTCTGTTTCTAACCGCTGGGTGGGACGTGCTCTAGGGAGTTCAAGGCCCCTCAACGAAGTCAACTCATGGCCATCCCTGAGGAAAATCATGACCTGGTGGGGGTTTTCAGTAAGAAAAAGGCCACCCGGTTCCCACCTCACTGTGCCTGTGACATGGCCATTGATGTCCTGTCAGGTACTGTTCCACACGTGGCCACATATTCACTCTCAGCTTCCGAGACCAAAGCCATAGAGGAATTTGTTACTGAATCTCTTTGTAATGGCACCATCAGGCCCTCCAGCTCCCCAGCCGCATGACATGAGAAATGTTCATTTACTTTAACATTTTGATCAACTGTAAATTTAAAGAACATGTCCAGCATGTGAGGGCAGTAATGAAGGGATACCAACTCTTCTGTAAGCTAGACCAATGTGCCTTCCACCAGCGCTCCGACACGTTCCTGGGTTTTGTCTTCTCTCCCAAGTGTTTCCATGGATCCCTCAAAAGCTGGAAGCTGTGCGTTCCTGGTCACAACCCTGGAGGCTGAAAGAACTACAACACTCCTTCGCCTTTTTTTTATCAAGCTGGTGTATTAGAATTTCAATCTCACGGCAGAAACCAATAGCGAAGATTGTTAGGATTCAAACGAGTCCTCCCGCAAGGTCCAGTTATCTTTTAGCCATAATTTACATTTACAAGTTGCTTTATTGTGTTTTGAGCGATTTTTGTCGTGTTTTCTGCTTTTGTTTAAATCCCCACGGGTCAAGCGGTAGGCGGAGTTGCCTCACTTGGACAGGTGTGTCGACTCGGTGGGCTCCATTGGCCAGAACAAATGGAAAGGAGCGGTATTGCAGCAGTTTATTCTTTTAGAATTCTATACATAAAATGAAGATTTCTGAAAACAAGATGGCTTCCAGAATTTTACAGGCTTATTATAAATCCATTTTTTATTCTTTTGAGCTGAAATTTTGAACATAGGTTCACATGGTTTACTAATTCCCAGTGTTTTCAATAGCATTTTCCATTGCAGGACAATAAATATTGCTGATTTCTAAGAGGTTCCCATACAAGCATATACATACTTTTGGATTTTTTCCTGTTCTGCTATTTTTCAAATAAAGTTGACATTTTAATTTTCTGGCACATGAGTCTTAGCTTTGTAATGAGTCAAATGGCAAAAAATAGCTTTGTATGACTGAATATTTATGTTTCAAAATTGGTATGGTAAATTCCAAGATGGCCACCAAAATAGGGAATGAAACCTAAACGAGTTCCCCGAGCCTGCCACATCTGTAGACCTGTCCACATCTGTAGACTCTTATCTCCATGCTTTCCTTACTTTATGTCTGACTTTTCTTTGACAGGAGTCATTTAGGTGTACTTACTCAAACCTAAAATCAAAGCTAAACTTAAAATCAACATCTGCTTTTCAATCAAGTTACTGCAGACTAAGTACACCTAAATGACGGTCAAAGAAAAGTCACAAGTTAAGGCAAAGTAAATGTAAACATAAAGTAAGGAAAGCATGGAGATAAGAGTATGGGTTTTTTCTTGTTTTTTTTGTGAAATTGGGGAAGAAGAAATAAATAAGCAGAAAGTTACTCACCAAGGTGCCCCTTGAAGAGGTGGTTCAAGATGAGCAGTGCATGAAGCCCTAAGAGGACGAGAAGTGACAGGTTGTTTGATCACAGGGAGCGAGTGAAGGTTCCGCAGTAGAGGTGTAGTGTGTGAGAATTGAGCAACATTGAACACTAACCTCACAGCTGCTTTCAGACTCAGCTTAAGTGGTTTCATTACCTTCAATGGAAGTCCAGCCAGTAGAAAGTTGCAGAAGTCCAGTTTGGAGATGGCCAGAGACTGGACGAGTATCTGCGTAGCTTTCGTGGTGAGAAAGTGTTGGATGTTGTAGAGAAGGTCTCTGCTTGTTCTGGAGATCTGGTCGACCTGTGGTGAGAAACACCAAGATTTCTTACCTTCTTTAAAGGGATGATAACCGAGTTCCCAACAGAAATGATGAGATTGTAGCTTGGTGAAGGACTACTTTTGATGAAAAGGAGCTTGGTTGTCTCTGGCACAGCAAGAAAGAACAAGTTGCTGGTCATCAACATAAAAGCGGTTGGAAAAGGCATGTGAGGCTATTGTTACCCCAAGAGAACCAGTATGCAGAGAAAAGAGGAGTGGTCCTAGGACCGAGCCCTGTGGTACACCAGTGGATAATCTTTGTGGAGGAGACTGGGAACCTTGCCCTACTACCTGGTACCACCGGTCATCAAAGTAAGATGCAAACCGTTGCCAAGCTGTGCCTGAGAGAGCTGGGGAGAGTGGCCAGGAGGATTTGATGGTTGACTGTGTCAAAGGCTGCTGAAAGGTCAAGAAGAATCAGAGCAGAAAACAGTTTGGCTGATCTAGCTGCATGAAATTCCTCGAGGTGGCAAGTAGAGCAGTTTCAGTGGAGTGTGCCGCCTTGAACCCGGCATAGTTGGTTATAGTTGAGTTGGTTATAAAGGCACGTTCCACGACTATGGAAAGGAAGGAGAGACATCTGAGGAGTTCAGAGAGGCTTTCAAAAACAAGCGTGACCACTGATCTGATATCATGTGGAGAGTGCCTGATGGGGGAGGGTCAAGCGGAGACATAGTGAGTTTGCTGGACATCAGGAGTAGTGACACTTCCGCAGGAGAGAGTGGTGAGAAGCCATGAAAGTGGGCTGGTCTCTGTGTGGCAGGCAGCATGGTGGTTGGTGAGAGAGCCGGAGATACAGGGAAAGATGGAGATTTAAGAAGGGATGAAAAGGTGGCAAAGAGCTTACGAGGGTTAAATGCTGATTCCTCCAACTTGGCTCTGCAGAAGGAAGACCTAGCAGAAGTTAAATCAGTGGCAAAATTAGACGAGAGAGCGATCAGAAATGAGGTCACTGTTCTTATGCGTTGTCCTCCATCTTTTTTCGGCTGTTCAGTTCCCTTCCGTTACCTTGCAGGACCTCAGACAGCCATGCAGCCGGTGGAGTGAAACGCTTTGGTTTGGAGGACAAGGGGCAGGATTGATTAAATGAGCTGTGGAGAGACGAGAGAAGGTCATGGGTAGTAGATTCAACAGAAGATAGACAGGGATTAGTAGAGTTTGGGAGAGATAAGGAGGATAGAATAGAGAAGGAGAGGTCAGAGATAAAGAAGAACGATTTCTGCAGATAGACGTAGGTGCTGCACGTGGGTGATGAGAATAGGTCAGAAGAGGAAATTTAAAAGGTAGAAGACGGTGGTCAGAGACATGTAGAGGAGTAGGCAATATATTGAACATAGAAATTGATCTAGTAGATACTAAGATACTTGAAGGTGCAAACCACTACAAACCGCTACAGATCTGTGCACAAGATAGCAGTTCAGTTAAACAACAGCAAGCTTACCAGATGAAGAAAAAACAAAGTTGAGATTCACAGAAATATGTTAACTATAACCAGTGTTGGGCAAGTTACTTTAAAAAAGTAATTAGACTACTGATTACTCCCTATAAAAGTAATCAAATTACTAATGTGATCACTTTATTTCAAAAGTAATTAGTTTCGTTACTAGTTAAATTACTAGCTCTTTTCCGACACTCTAAAGAAACTCTTAAATCAGCTCAAACACAAATCTTGTTACAAACCTACGAAAACTCACATTATGTTCTTGCCTTTAACAGAGATGAATTTAAAGTAATAATTTAAAGCTATATTTCCAACTACTGAACACGAACTTCTGACTCTCTGTGCGCTGTTTGTTTTCATTTGAGCTGCTGTCGCACGCATGCGATGACGTCACGCGTGCTTCTGGCAGTCAGACATCTGCTTGCCGCTGACAGTTTACTGTGAACTTGATTTTATTAGTAACGCAACGTTACTTGAATTGTAACAGGTGTTAGATTACTGCGTTACTAAAAAAAATAATCAAATTACAGTAACGCATTACTTAGTAACGTGTTACTGCCCAACACTGTATATATATATATATATATGTATGTGTATTTATATCCCGGGGGTATTAATATAGAGGCCAGTTCCTCAGTGTTAAAGTGTTATGTTTCTTTTCCCATTTTTTGTGCAGAAATGTTGTTACCAGAGGATCATGGATGGAGCTCAGGCAGTGAGGCATGGACAGATGAAGATTCATTAACCTTTGCTCTCTTGGCACAAACATCCATTGATCCTCCTTCCAGGAACATGTGCCTTTGACATGACTAATATTCCGGCCTCTTTGACTTAATTAGATGAAAAGAAATCAAGTTTAGATGCTCGGTTGTTTTTGTAGGCTACCAGGCATCGGTCAGAAAGATGATATTGATAGGCAAGCATACAAATAACACATAAATGCTACTGTTTTATTGTACAGGGTTATAAGGGTTGCCATATGAATGACAAAAAAATGAATTCTGAACCTGTACGTGATGCACAATTCATTTTTACAGCGATAAATGTACTGTTGGTGAGATGGAATAGGAAAACTGTGGAACTGTAAAATCATTTCACTTATTGTAAGGACTGCATTACATTACTGATGTTTACCACGTGGTAGAAAAATGAATTTTAGCCTTCTGCTTTCTAGTGTCTATCCAGGAGCGCAAGTTACTTACAGCCTCAGGAATATTCTGACCAGTATAAATACATATCCCAATACAGATCATATGGAAGAACTGAAAACTACATTCTTACTTTCCTGAATATTCCTGCTAACAGCAGCAGACTACAGAAAGCATATTTCGTTGTGTAGGTTTATCATTTATCAGTTAACAAACAACCTGAAATGTAATAATATATACATGCTTAAGCAATGAACTGTAGCATATAAGAAGCAAAGAGTACAAAAAAGTCCATATAAAGCTGGATGCTGCCTCTTTGGGTATCTAGGCATCTCAAAAGGAACTAATTAAACTTGTTAGGGACACACAAAAAAAAACCACAATCACTTAAAAGGCTATTGAGCTACTACACCATTTCCCTCCTAATCACCCTCACAAACTTAATTCAATGTCTGCTGGTTGAATCTTGCTCACTTAGGACTTGCCTCTTGGCTTTCAGTCACAGGGACACAGTCTGTGGTCCACAGACCACTCTGGGCGCCCACTTATTGGACGGCAACCGAAGAGAACTCCCTAAGGAGGCCAGTTTGTCCAGCAAGAAGAAGTTCTCTGCATCTCCTGTTCTCAGAAGTTGTGACTGCTGCAGTATCCAAAGTGTGGCTCTCTAAAAGATCTGCAGGGCTGCAGGGCGCTGTTGCCCACCGAGTTCCTCAGCTGCTTCAGGACCACCCACAGCAGCAGCATCATCATCAGCAACAGGAGGGTGAGGATGCCCAGATACACACTCAAGTTCCAGCCCCATCCCACCGCAAGAGGCAAAGAGGTGGAAGCCACCAGGAACCTCCTTGGAGCAGGCATCAGTTTGCCTGGACTTCAGTGCAGCTGCCCCAGTTCTTCAGGGGGGTCCGACCAGGGAGGTGCAGCATTCTAGGTTTTAGCATCTAGGACCATCTCAGACATCTCAATATTGAATCTTCTTGGTTGAAATTTCTCCCAGACTTCTTCTCCTTGAGGAGACAGGTCCTGCGTCTCTTCAGCTGCTGGCAGAATGAGGCTGCTTTTCCAGACCTCCCTCTGCAGCTGCTGAGTTCTGACCCCTCCCCTGTTGCTGAAGGACATTTACTGCCCTGACTTATCAAGACACACACACACACACACACACACACACACACACACACACACACACACACCCCACACAACACACACACACACACACACACACACACAACAAACACACCACACACACACA
>JBBPCY010073314.1:0-10404 GCA_037974405.1 Brachyalestes nurse | reverse complement strand
AGAGTGTTTTTGTCTCTGGTTGGCTTGCTTTACAAGTCTACAGTGTCTGTGAGTACTATCAGGAGTATTTAAGTTTTCCTTATTCTTAATTCCATAAATCTGTTTTGCATCATAGTTCAAATAAGATAAAAGATAAGATAAACCTTTATTGGTCCCACAAGTGGGAAATGTACGTTGTTATGGCAGAAAATGGACAGTAAGTAACAAAAATATAAATATAAAGATGATAGACATTTGTATTCACTATTCATTTGAAACTACAGTAAAAATAATGTGTTATCCACTCTTTAGACCTTCTTTAGTGGTTCGTTTCTGACGACAGAACCATCAGAATATCTTTACTGGATATTTTCACTGGGTTGACTTTTACCCAAATAAGATGCCAGAAACTGACCAATGATGAATGGGATAGAGTTCAGGGAGTGGAAAGGGAGTGGAAGTCAGATGTTTCTAATAATGTGCATGATGATTGTACAAAAGGGTCTTTGCATTAAATGTAGCTATTCCGTACAGCTAAAAATAAAATCTGAATTAAAGTAGTTTTATAAAAATTACTCAACATGACTTGCTAATACTTTTATGGGGGCACTGTATATGGAGTTATTCCTTATTTATTCCAGGTATATAAAAACAAAACTTTATTTATTTATGATTTGATTGTACATTGATAATATATTATTTTATATTTGTAAGTACAGTGTTGTGAACAATATTTCCTCTGATTTCAATCTTATGGTTCTATATAAATGGATCATAATATAAAATGTGACATATTAAGAACATGAGTAAATTTCCTTTTACTCAAGGAAAAATATTTTCCAAGACTTATATTAGCCAAAAAAAGTAAGTGTCCCCATCCTACTAGTGACACCCAGTGTATGTAAGGTTCTATTTAAGTCTTGTTCAGATTCAACAAGGGTTAAACATACTTAAGGGTTAAACATACTTTTTCGTGGGTATAGCGTATAGTGGAAAAACCGTGCTGTTGTGTTTTGGTAAAAAAATGCCTAAAAATGTCTGTTTTTATAGTGTAAACCACAAATATGCTCACAGAACACTTTAATGTAATTTTAAATTCAGCTTAATACATTACCTTTAACAAAAATGTATACAGGAGTGTATACAGAAAGAGAGACAGAGAGAGAGCGTGAGAGAGAGTAAAAGAGAGAGAGAAATTCAGCGCGGCTAGAACTAATGTGTTAAAAAAAAAACATATCGCTTTGACAAAAGCAAAAAAAAAAAAGCGAGAATATTTGCAGTTTTTCGCGTTATTGTGGAGTTCGGTTCTCAGAAAAAATCCGCATGTGACTGATCCGCGGAAAACTGAGGGATTACTGTATATGCAAATATAGAATGAATCAGGAGGGTTTAAATACTTTGTATATAAATACTGTATATTTGAATGGACTGTATGGGCACCATTATCTAACTAAGAAAATCTTCTTCATACCACACAGGGATGAGAATGAGACACAGGTAAGCTTATTTAAACTCAGTTTAACTCCCAATTGTTGATTTCAGTGTGAAATTGTCCAGCAGAACTTGTAATTTTTGTTCATGGAAAAAAGAAGAGGCATATTATTTGTGTCACTACAATCCAGTCATTGTTGGAAAACAGACCTCTTCCAATACTTCAAAGTATGTCTGAGGAAGCATCTGAACAGGAATTCAGGCCCACTTTGCCTAATGGCTAAAGCCGGTGAATGTCCTTTTTTAAGATTGTGTTTTTTGTTTAAACGCAAAGTACTCCAGCAGAACTGGCAGTTTTTGTGAACGGAGGAAAGTACAGCCATATATTTCTTTGTCAGTCACCAAAATGAAACATTTAATATCCAGGAACTGTCTAATTTTTTGTCATGGTGACAAGACAATAACGTACCTGAACCACAGTTTGCCAAGTGTAGCATAGTGGATTACCTGCTTCCTGTTTATATACCCTGCGATGCACGTCACTTCCGTACACCATGCGCATCATGTGACTGGTGCATGTGACAGGACCCACTCATCCAGGACCGTCACCAGACGGACCTGGTTGAGAGGATACCCGATGACTTTAGTCCTGGATCAGAGAGGGATCCAAGATGAACTGACTGGGATCCCATTACTTTTCCTCTGGACTGTAGCCTTCCCAATCAACCAGGTACTGGGTGCCACAGCCATGGCGTCACGAGTCGAGGATCCACCAGACGGAGTAGGCAAGACCACCGTCGATGATCCTGGGTGGAGGAGGAGCCAGTTCCTGGGGAGACAGAGAAGAGAAGACGGGTTTGTTGAGAGATGTGAAATACAGGGTGGACCCGGATGGAGGCAGGCAGCTGGAGCCAGAAGGTGACAGGGTTGATCCAGTGGGTGACTTTGTAGGGTCCAGTGAAATGTGGGGTGAGCTTCTTGGACTCGAAGACTCGGAGTGGAGGTGTAAGTTGAAAGCCATACCCTGTCACCAATGTGGAACAATCGTCCAGGGATGCCAGCGGTGATGTTGAATGGAGTAGCGTGTGTTTGCCCGCTGGATGGCGTTGTGGGCTTGCTGCCAGAGCTGTCGGCACCTGCAAACCAACTGTTGGGCTAATGGTACATCAACCTCCGGGTCTTGATGTTCGAACATCGGAGGCTGGAAACTGTTGCAAACCTCATTTGGAGTGAGCCCAGAGACAGATGAGGTGAGGAGGTTGTGGGACAGCTTAGCCCAAATGAGAGAGCAGGCCCTGGAGTGCTGACGATCTGCAACGAAACACCTCAGGAAGCGCTCCGGTCATTGGTTGGTCCGCTCTGTCTGACCATTAGTCTGAGGGTGGTAGCCCGATGATAGACTGGAGGTGGAATTGATCAGATGGCAGAAGGCCTTCCAGAACATGCCAGTGAACCGGGGCACTCTGTCTGAGACAAGGTCCCTGGGGAACCCATGCAATCAGATTACATGCTCTAGCACCAGTTTAGCTGTGGTTTTGGCAGTGGGGAGTCCAGTAAGAGCTACCAGGTGCACGGCACCTGAACCACAGTGTAGAGTAGCAGATGAACCCAATTGCAGATACACACGAGAGAGTCGGTAAACCACGCACCTGGATCTGAGAATGCTCCACAAGAGAGTAACGATTTCCACCCAGAACCAACATTCTCACACTCACACAGTAGGTATATAAAGAGAGAAAGAGAGACTGGAGTACTCACAGTACCAGTAGACTCTAGGAGTTGGGCTGGCATGGGGACTCGATGTTGGAGTACTGTGCGCTACCTGCTTCCTGTTTACATACCCCGCGCTGCGCGTCACTTCCGGGACTCCGCGTGCAACACGTGACTGGTGTGTGTGACATATGTCTTTGTTTAAAGAAAATGAGTTTGCTTCTTTGTTCTTAACAGGATAAAGCAAAACTTTGAAGATCAGAGGGAGCCAGAACCTCAGGTATGGTAATCTGTGCAAAATTGTTAATTGCATTCCACTTTAATATCTGTTTTTATGAACATGTGAAAATGCTTTTTGTGATTTGTTATTTCATGTAGGCTCGTCAAGAGATGGAGATTCTGACTGCCTCTGTGCTGCCGAGGTGATCACAGAATTTTGTTTTACGCAGACACAATCATGCTCATAAACATATTCTGTTTCTGCACTCATTAATCAGTCAGAGTTCACAATTAAGAAGTTACACATTAGTGATATGTCCTAAATAGGCACAGTGTTTTTAAACTGTCTCATGTTTTACAGGACCTGAAATGAGCTCTGGTGTGACGTTCTTAAGGCACCAGGAGACGTTCAGTAATGGAAAGCTGGAGGAACTGCACAAAAGTACCCTAGAATAAAATTATTTGAGATAATGTGACTTAAATTCACACTGAATCAACATTATTGGCTGGCCAGCTCCACATTGAGGGCAGATCACATATCCAATTATTATTGTCTGATGTAACCTCAGTGAGCCAGTTTGCATTCACAGTATTTGTAATGTATCTAAACTCTTTCTTCTTTTATAGCATTCTTACTTTACTGTATATGAATGAACATGTTTTATGTTATATTTTGGTAAGACCATTAGGATGGTCCACTGTAGATGACTTGTCTAACAAAAGATATTTTGTTTAAAGCACAACTGTATTTTAAATGTTATGTAATTCCTTCAATTAAATCTAATCCCAAATATAAACCAAAACTTGATCCTAAATATAAACTGCAATACTGTAAGTCAACAAAATTTATCCAGCTAGTTTGTTGTTTAAATATTTGTAGATAATCTATAGGCATTTTTGGTCTCTATGGTCCACTTTAAATGTTTTACTGATACTTTAACTGCTCACAAACCATCTGTTGAATGGTTTAGGATTTGGATTTAATTTGAGTTTTGGGTTAAGGTTAAGTTTAGGTTTAGGTTTAACAGAAGACTTTATTTTAAACTTCAGAGTTCAGTGACATCCATACTGAACCATCCAAATCATTCCGCCTATTCACTCCCTCTTCTCCTCTACGGAACATCATCTGGCTCTGCCATCCCTACAAGGTAAACCCAGTCCAGACTGATCTCATTCATGGCTCCCTGCTGGTGGAATGAGCTGCCTAAACCAACCAGAGCAGCCAAATCCCTCTCTAGCTTCAAAGCCTCCTGAAGACTCGTCTATTCAGAGAGCATCTCCTCTCCTGATGCATCTTTTTGCACTTTTCTTACATCACGATTTTAGCACTTAGTACTCTCCTATGGCTCTCACACTGTCCTGAAACTTGAATGTTTCCTCATGCTGTAAGTCACTTTGGATAAAAGTGTCTGCTAAATGAATGTAATGTAATGTAATAGTGTTACTGAGTTTTCTTTCCTTTAAATCATAAAATAACTTGAACAAACTAACTTGAACAAACTAACAATCTGTGTTACAAGTCCAAAGGCAAAGAAACACGGGCCTGAAATGGGAAAGGAATATGGCACCGTTTTGCTGAAAGACTACTGATAGTCACAAATCTTGGAGGAACTATGATTCTCAGGAGTATTTCAGTGAGTAGGAACTGGCTATGACCATAGCATGGTTTCCATTTAGCTGTTACTTAAATTCAAAGGAACATGACAGGAAAAAAAATGCAAATGAAGCTCTGTATAAAAGCTGATTATCTACATTCACAAATACCTTTTTGGAGGAATATGATGAGCAGCTTTCCATCGCAATTTCGGTAAATTTTGTGGCTGTGTTTTACGTTGTTAAATAATTATAACTTATACATTTTTTATTATAACTTTTAAATTATGTATGTATTTAAGTTCTAAGAGTTTGGTATTAGTTGCTGGTCAACCCTCCCAAATGACCTCACGCTACCCATTCCTCATGTTGTCACACCCCCAGTCAGCAGCCGCTAGAGGCTGCTAGTGCCTAAGGACTTTTAAGTTGACTGGGGGTGTGGCCTTCAAAACAGGCCAGTCCAGCCTGTAGTAATTATGTATTTCTTTTGACACCTGTTTTGAGTTTTTGTTGTAGTTAAAAGCCTGTGTTTTAGTTTGGTTCATTGTTGGTTCACCCTCACACTACCCTGAAGGTTTGTGTTTGCCCGGTTCCTGTTTGTTCCTGCATTTTGGCCACCGTGCCTGTTTGTTTTCTGTTTTTTGAAGAATAAAAGAAAAAAAAGAGAAAGAATCCCGAAATGGATGTCTGCTTTTGTGCCTCCTGCCTAGGCAAACCAAACCCGCATGTGACACATGTTTTATGTACAGTTTGTTTTAGGCCCTTGTGCCTTTCTGTGTTTTGTATGTAGAGTCTGTGTTTTTGTAAATAAAACCCATACAAAGGGAACCTTGCAATTGCGCCTCTCCTCACTCCCCGAGCACGCATGACATGACGTGGATCTCAGGCCGGCTTAGAGGGATGTTCCCCCTGGTGCTCTTTCTGCCCCAGTGCCGATGCCATGGCAGGATCCCTTGCCTGTGTGCAAAAGGCAGGCGAAATACCAGGTCCAGGACGCGCTGACTACGGCATCTCTGTCAAAAGGGACGTGGGCTATTGTGCCGCAGCAGGCACAATGGCCTCCAGGTGTGGGCGTGCACCTCTGGGGTGGGCTTATATTTTTCTCTGTTTGTTGTCGCTGGCTGCCCCTCCATCGCCCGTTTGGTGGAATGTAGGTGCCCCGGGAGTGGCACTCTAAAGGGGAAGGTTGGTTACTGTCATGTTTCGGCTGGTAGAGGCCGCTACTGTTTAGTTTTGTCATAGAGACTTCTATTATGAAATGTGTGTGCATCTGAGTTACGTTCTGTCAACTGTTCTGTGTTTAGTTTGAGTGATTGTGTAATGATTGGTTTCTGTCTGAGTCTTGTCCGAGTA
Organism: Brachyalestes nurse; assembly: GCA_037974405.1. NCBI lineage: Eukaryota > Metazoa > Chordata > Actinopteri > Characiformes > Alestidae > Brachyalestes > Brachyalestes nurse. Next base: position 4,119 of record JBBPCY010073314.1, on the reverse strand, counting down.
TGTATTTAAGTTGTAAGAGTTTGGTATTAGTTGCTGGTCAACCCTCACAGATGCCCTCGCGCTACCCGTTCCTCATGCCTCCTCTGTTTTATGTACGGTTTGGTTTAGGCCCTCGTTCCTTTCTGTGTTTTGTATGTAGAGTCTTTTTGTAAACAAAACCCATACAAAGGGAACCTTGCCGAGCATGCACGACGCGACAGTTATCCTCAAAGTAAAAGATAATGGGCTGGCGTGGAATCCCAACAACTTTGCTTCAACTGACATGATCATGTTGTTCAGTGACCAGTGTTGTTGTTGTTCTGGTGTTTGCCCAGTGGAACAGATGCACCGACCCTGGACCTATACTTTGGTTACAAGTTCCAATGAGTTATTTTAAGGAACTTATTTACTTTAGAATGTAGTAACACCGGTACATGTTATGGTAATCATGGCACTATCATCACTGCTGAACTCTTTTTCTGGATTGGGTGCCAAGTGATACTGCCATTTATTCTCATGTTTAGGGACAAAAAATAAAGTGTGATGGGTATTAGTATTAAATGAATATAAGTGTACTCCGTTCAGTTATAGTTTAATTAGCCCAGTTATAGTTAAGTAAACAAACTAATCAGATATTGATTCAACTGTGTAAACTAACACAGCCCTTGTTGCAGTGTACTTGCCTTGCATGTCCCTTCTTTCCAAATTTTGGACTTGTTCTACTGGTTTACAAAAAATGTTTTCCTCATTCTCAAATCATTCTACAATCTAATGTTATGGGTTTGTTAGCAAGATGCATGGGCCATTTCATCTTCAACCTCATCTTTAAATGTATCTATTAATCTATAACTGATTAAATTTTCTGTTTGACCATATTATGGGGTATTTTTCTTTGTTCTTAGGGCCTCTGTGTGCAGAAATAAAGATAAGTAAGCATTATTTACTACAGCTGTACTGAGACTCATGTTCTCATAATCCTTTTAATATGATGATAATCTAGACCAGACCTGGGCATTTTACGGCCCACAGGCCACATACAGCCCTTTGGGTATCCCTGTCCGGCCCGCGGTATGTCAGAGACCGGCATGACAGCCCCTGAGCACCCTTTACATTATTTATTCAAAAGTTCCTGTGTTTTGTTTTCTCCCCCTGTAGTATCGAAAATAATATCGAGTATCGAACACTATCCTTAGTATCGGTTTTAAGTTTGAAATTTCAGTGTCGTGACAAGCCTAGTAGCAGCTTATCAAAATATATAATTTACTGCTTTTGTGTTGTTATATTTATTTATATTTATATATTATATTGAGCAGAATTAAGTTCAAGTTATTGTTGGTTCAGCCCTCCAACACAGTTCAGATTTTAATTCTATTATAAATACTACTAGTAGTAGCAGCACATTTACATTTTCTGCATTTAGTAGCCGCTTTTATCCAAAGGGACTTCCATTGTAAAAATAGAGTTTTAGTAAACTTATTTGTATTTTAAGGTCTCCATTTGGTCCTCTTGTGGATCAGCTTGGAGACGGTCCTACTACCATGCTTTTCTCAGAGACCCTGATCCAGGTAGAATGGTGAAAGACTACCTGGTAGTCAGATTACCCTGGTAATTGTCTTCCAGAAAAGAAAAAAACAAACCAGTACTGCAGAGTTAGTCTTTCAGGAGCAGAGCCCACCTCCTATTTCCAATATATTCTAAGGAAATGTCTCCATCTTCAGAATCAGAATCAAAACAATTTATTGATCCCTGAGGAAATTGCTCATGCACTGACTGCACATACACAGAAACACAAAGATGAGAAAAATATAAAATATAGCATAAATTCATAATTATTCTCGCCAGAAATTCATGTGACAACAAAATGCTGTGGTCACAAAAACATGTAGATATAACTATTGTAGAATATAGATACAATTTACTAGCAACACAAAAAGTGGTTTTGAGTTGCACTCTATACCAAGTACAGTGTTGCACATAATAGTGACATTGTAGTGGCAAGTAGTGATATTGCACATGATAATACTATTACATAAGTAGTGACATAAGAAGTGACATTATTTATGCTCACAATAATAAAGATATTGCACATGATGATGATAACGATTTACCATGCAAAAAGAAATTGCACATTTGAGTAGCAGCAGGTTATTGCACACATTATTGTGAAGGTTTGTGAAAGAGTTATAGAATGTAGTGGCATCTGAGACGAAGGATTTTCTGTGATGTTCAGTAGAGCACTTTATGCTGGTGAGTCTTTATGCTTGTGGCTAAAAGTGCCTCTCTGTTCTACCACAACACTGTGGAATGGGTAATACCATTGTCTAGATAATGTTCTCCTCTCAGCCATGGTTTCCAAGTGGTTGAGTTCCTTACTCACCACTAAGCCTGCTTTCCTAATAAGCAATATGGTTAAAAAATAATGCGGCAGTTTACAGGTGTTTATATAGTTTGAGAGTCCAATGAAACTGAAACAGAGCTGAAACATATTGGTGAGTAATCATACTGCAAGGATTGTTGAACTAACAAACATTAATTTTGCCCCCCTTAGCATCCCTGATGCAAGTTCAAATTCAGTATTGTTTCTAATAGTACAGAGTTCAGTACAGACAGTATCTTGTGTATATCAAGGAGCAGTTTGAAGCTTCTTTGGTCTTCCAAAAAACATGAATGGATTCTGTACACCATTTAACATTAATGGATTCTGTACACCATTCAAGATCATGCTGACCTGCCTGATTTATTCTACACACCATGGTCACAGAGGATGTTCTCAATGCACTGAACTTTCACAATGTTAAACCTTGTACATCTATGCCTTCCAAAATCTTTCAGAGAGTCTCGTGGTTGAGGGGACTGGCCGAACAGTCATCGCGGCCGTAGGGAGGAGACGATACTGAACTGTTCTGTAGAGTCTCATGTTTCTCCAAACAACTTGTAAGAAGTGTCCTAAAAAAACTGGCAGAGACGAAGACATCCTTGTCCTGCTATTTTAAGACAACAAGGTTTTGTCAGACTCTTCAGAAGGGTACCAGGGAAGAGTTGACTTTTTTGTCACTGAAATCCCCAAGGGCAACTTATCACCAAAGCTGAAGGATGTAAAGATGGAGGTTGTAAAGGAGAATTTCTGCATGATGTCGACAATAGTGACCTAACAGCACACACCGCTGTGGTTCTGTAGAGAGCTGTAGTAATATGAAAAATTACATTAGAAATTACTTTTAAATAACTTTTTGTATTTCTCAAACTACATCAAAATCAGCTGTTTTGAGTTAACATTGTGTTTAAAAGCCTATTTTGTGTCACAGTTCCTTTATCTGTTCTTCCTCACGTTCACCCTGAAGGTTTGTGTTTCGTTCAGGTTCCCTTGTTCCCTTTCGGCCATCGTGCCTATTTGCTTTCTGTTATTGTAAATAAAGGAAAGAAAAAAAAAACTAACTTCTGCTTTTATGCCTCCTGCCTGAGCGAGCCAACCCCAACTGTGACAGATAGGATGTTTTTGAATTTTGAAATAAACTCTAACAAATAATGATACAAAAAGGTAGAGGTATCAAAAAATGATTTCTAAGAAAGTAAAAAAAAGCCTTATTTCTAGAAATGTCTTATTTTTGGTCTATATAGGAAAATAGTCTTGCCACGTGTGGTGAGAGGAAGAGTTAATTTAATGTCTTGTTTATTTTTTAATTTTATTAGTAAAATGCATTAATTATCACGGGTGGCAGGAGTATAAAAGGCTCCTTTCTGCCACTGACCCGGTCGTGTGTACCGCCTCCTGATATGCGTATCGTCTCCTTACCCGGTAAAGTGGTTTCCTGGAAGACCGGTAGGTCTTGGACTTCACGCCAACTTACCTGGTAACATGATTTCCTGGGATACAGAGTGTTATTATTTCTCAACTGCATTAAGTGGTTGGGTACGTTTTCAGCGCATAAACGCGTCAAGCGGGCACGTGTGTTTTCTGGGTTTCCGAATGTCTAATTTCTCAACCCTATCGAGTGGCTGTGTGCATTTCCAATCGTTCCTGGTTTAAGGTGCTTTCTGTTGTTAGCTCTTTTGTGCTAAGACCAGTGGCTGTGATCCGGTGTGGAGCTCTGGACCAAGGTGCATAAAGCTACTGGCTGAAGCTGGGCTTCCTACAAGTGC
>JBBPCY010073313.1:0-10404 GCA_037974405.1 Brachyalestes nurse | reverse complement strand
CACAGGTGGACTCCAATTAAGCTGCAGAAACATCTCAAGGATGATCAGGGGAAAGAGGATGCACCTGAGCTCAATTTGAGCTTCATGGCAAAGGCTGTGAATACTTATGTACATGTGATTTCTCGTTTTTTTTATTTTTAATAAATTTGCAAAAACCTCAAGTAAACCTTTTTCACGTTGTCATTATGGGGGGTTGTGTGTAGAATTCTGAGGAAAAAAAATGAGTTAAATCCATTTAGGAATAAGGCTGTAACATAACAAAATGTGGGAAAAGTAATGCGCTGTGAATACTTTCCGAATGCACTGTACGTCGACTGTAGATCGTCCTCAGTACATCCTGCAGAGACTGAGGGGAGCGCACTTTCCCCCCCCAAACCTCACCATGTTCTACAGAGGGACCATAGAGAGCATTCTCTGCAGCTGCATCATAGCCTGGTATGGGAATTGTAACATTTCGGGTTGCAAGACCCTACAGTGAATTGTGAGGAGAGCTGAGAAGATCACTGGGGTCTCTCTCACCTGTGTCACAGACATTTACACTACACGCTGCATCCACAAAGCCATGGACATTGTGAATGACCGCACTCACCCCCCCACATACTCTCTTTTCCCTCCTCCTATCTGGAAAAAGGTTCTGTAGCATATGGGCCTCCAATGCCAAAATGAGGAACATTTTCTTTCCTCAGGCCATCAGACCCCTCAATCGGAAATGAAGTATAAAACCTGTATCCCCCCACCTCCCAAACACACACACGCATCCAACACCCCCCCTCCCTCACCCTACGGAACTTGAACAACTTAGCCTTTATTTACCTGTTAAAATACAATTTTTCATACTGCACATTCTCTCATGTTGCTGCTACAATTACACAATCATATTTATTGCTGTTCTGTATTGCTGCTAAAATTCTTTATTGTTGTTCTGCATTTTTTGCACAGATAAACTGCATCTTTGCACACAACTCTCTGCGGCTAGAATACAGTTTTTATCTGTCAAAATACTGTATTCATTCTCACAGTAGCTGTTGTCAATTGCATTGAATGTTGTCTTGTCTAGTTGTATTGTTGCTCTTGTCCGGTCTGCACTTGTGTCCTGTTCTGTTCTGCTATTGTGTAGCACCATGGTCCTGGAGGCACGTTGCTTCATTTTTACTGTTCACTGTGTGTATATAGTAATAATGACAGTAAAAAATACTTGAACTTGTTTGTGATAGTTATTATGGGCCTGGAATGTAGATGCATATCGGGAAAAGGAGCCAGAGTAATACTCTACAAGTAGTACCATCATTTCTTCAAACCATGTCAAACAGGCTAATCTTTTGTTTTGAAGCAGGTTTCAGTTTGCAAACCTGTTGACCTGGTATGACATGTATATCGAATGTAGCCAGTAAGGAATGAAAAACCAGTATATGAACTGGGCTAAGGAGTGTTATGAGTGACAGCAATGGTCCATACTATTTTTTTTCGAATAAAGCTTCTTTTTTTTAATAACTGATGTATTCTTCTCCATTACAGCTCACAAGAAGACAGAACAACATCAGCTCTTATGTGAAGTTTTCCATAGATCAGCAGAGCCAGAAGAGCAAGGTAATTGGCACATTTGCATTGACATTTCCATTTTCCAGTTATGGGTAATGCAGAACTTCAGTGGCATCTGCTGGATGGAGTCAGATATATTTATTGAAATATAGGTTCATTGTAATCCCCTTTTAATTAAAAAAAAAAATGTTTTTACGCTCACAGTTAATCTGTCCATTGTGCTGCTGTTCTGTTCTATGCTGCACCTATGGTCCAGGAGGACAATATTTTATCTCACTGTTTACTATATGTATATGGCTGGGGTGACAGTAAAGCTCTGCTTGACTTGGCTTGGCCTGTAGCATATTTTGTGTCTACATAACGCTCTCTGGCTTTAAAGAATTCTTCAAAGAGCCAATAAAAATCACTGCATATATTTCGGTTTTCTTTGAAGGTTGTGTACAACTCCAGCGACCCTGTTTTCGAGGAATACTTCACATTCTTTGTGCATAACGTGGAAAGCCAAGTCCTTAACATTCAGGTAATGTTTTTTTATTTAATTTAATCGCTGCGTTATAACTATGTTTATATGCGCAATGTTTAGATATACCCATACCTAAATTAGTGCAATTGACTATGCAAAGCTTATACAGGAAACAAACTTAAAGGTGGCATTGTTTAATGCATAACTTCTATTTGTAAGTTTAACATATAGGAAAAAATAAAATGCAAATTATTGTGCCAGTTATTTTCCTATACAGGCGGTCCTCGAGTTACGCCACAGATCTGTTCCTTTGACAGTGATGTAATCTGAATTTTGGTGTTGAAACACACCCTAGCCCAAGTTACATACCTATCCTAACACAGTTATTATCATAAAATTACAAGTAAGAAAAAGAAAAAAGACAAGTAACGCCACATTACTGTGAATTCTACTGCCGCGCACAACCAAACTACACTGTGAGTGGAAAAAAAACCCACAAATTTTTATCACACCCTCTACAAAAGTCAGCGGATATTAATAAAATTTGGTACACTGCATCCTAAATACATTTGTGTCAAAACAGTGTAAAATTTTACTTATTTAAAAGTTTGGTTGCCATGGATACATGCTATCGTAGATGATAGTTTGTAAACAAGCTTGTACTTGCAAAGTTTTCTAATCAAAATGGTTTTCAGTCCAGAAGACCGAATTCTGATTAAGATATTGGTTCTGCTAAAGGGTTACAACAGTCGTCCACTGCTAAAAGAGTTCCCACATAAACAAACCTTAACTGAAATTGCTTTTTCATAGTTTATTGACAACTTTGAATGATACGGTGACGTCATTTTATTTACATCAAAACACGAAGACTTAAGTTCAGCAAGCTAGTGATGGTTTGATTGATGCAGTGTTGGTTTGATGTGAGTAGTTAATAACATTTTGGGGCCAAATACTATGTACCAAACATTATAGAAATCGGGCAGACTTTTGTAAAGGATGTGATGAAAAACATTTTGGTGTGTTTTTTTCCACTCACAGTGTAGTTCGCAAACGTAGTCCGTAAATATGAGGCTAAGAGTGTAAACCGAGTGGGAGAGAGCGTTGTAAAAGCGACATGTCGTATATCGAGATTGTTGTAACTTGAGGACCACCTGTATGTTAAATTCAGCAAATCAACAGTATTTGTGCATTAAATGTGTGTCCCCTGTAGAGTATTTTCTACTGGACGTCCAACTGTGCTGGACCTTTGAGGACTGGAATTAGGCATCCCTATTTTAGAGGATGTGTGTTTATTTTCATTTAGAAAATTAATATAATAAAATTAACAAACAGTCTTTCTGTCTGGCTGGGCTCTAATACAGTAAGGGGAATCAGCACTGGACACTTGGATGTGAATCAAACACTGGGAAGTGGGAAGTTCCACGGCGTGCGGCAGCCAGATAGGGAGAGTCCAGAGCCTGAGAGCGATACCGGTTTAGTGTTTTCACTGGGAAGACACGAATAGTTTGCCGAAAAATGAAACATTAGTACTCCATTAGTACTTCAACTGCATGGTGTGAAAGTCTGCAGAAATAATATTTTAATACTCTTTAGGTGAGCAGTGAGGTTTTTTTTCCACTTTTATATTGTTACATTTTTTAAATAAAACTAAAAAGGATAATACAAGTAACACCATACAGTAAATAGTGATTTTATGTTCAGTATATCAGTGTGTTCTTTGTGGAAGCCCAGTATTACTCGCACTTACCATCAGAAACCTGGTTTCACTCCAATCAGGCCTTCATTAAAATAAATCAGGATCTGCTGATGTAATTTCACAAATCCAAACAGCGGCTGGAGATACTCCCGAGTCGACCTGAGGAGGATGGATTCCCCTTTTGAGTCTTGGTTCCTACCGAAGTTTCTTCCTCTAGCTGAGGGAGTTTTTCCTTGCCTCTATCACCTTTCTCACTAGGGTCTCAGACCTGGACTCTGTAAAACTGATTTGTGATAACTTGGTTGTAAAAAGCGCTGTATAAATAAACTGAATAGATATTGAGGTGAAATCTACTTTCTGCTTTTTATTCCAATGTTAACTTTGCTAACAGAAAGACACATTTATTTTCACACACTGAGAAAAATGACTTCAGACTATTTACATAGAGACACAGTACTGTATAGCTAACAAGTACTACAAGTCAAGTCACTTAAGTTGTTTCAGTAAAAACCTTCAGAAAAACTTCTCTCTATTTGTTCAGACCTAATTCAAGTATCCAGGTGGTGGAGACTTGCCAGCATGGTTTGGGATACAGTATGACTTATTGCGCTTTTCACTTGGTACAAGGAATTTAACTCAATTCTGTTATATAGCGACAAAGTACAGGCTGAAGATTAAATTCAGTGGGACTTTTCTATGATGCTAACTAACAAATTAGCTGGGTTAGGTTTTCATCGCAAAATAATTCTCTGACAAAAAAAAGTAGCTCTTAGAAAACTTTCCGCTGGTTTGACTCCATGGATGCAGTTTTGGGATTACTGACCATAAACCTGGGGAGAGAATTGTGCTGCTATTGTTTCAGAAACACCATTACTGGGCTGAGATACACTGGAAAATCAAAGGGTGCTGCAAGTTCCATTGCAGTATGGTTTAGATATAGCATTGTTTCTTTATACCTGTGGAAAAATGCCTTTATTGTATTGTAAATCATGAAAAAGACCAGCTTACAAAATGAAGGTAGCAGTGACACTGTTTTTAATTACTTTTTTCTTTTGTGTGTGATCAGGTAATGGTGCCAGAGAAGAAGACGTCTCTCGGTTTACTCACACTGCCCCTGATCCGCCTGCTCAGTGCCTCCGACTTCACCTTGGACCAGCAATTTCATTTGGAGAGATCTGGAGCCAACAGCCAGCTCAAGATGAAAGCGATTCTCAGGGTGAGTGTCAAAATTCAAAATTCTTTATTTGTCACATTGTTATACAAGTACAACATGTAGTGAAATGAGCCCTTAAGACGAGCCATAAGACTAATATAAAACAAGCATGATCTGTACAGAGTCAGCACTTCCATTGCCTGGTCACACTAAAGTAACATGATAATCAGCACTTTCAATAACTGATGGTGATGAATGATGTATGTATGAATGGTTGGTCTCCACTGTTTGGTCATACTTGTTCCAATAATAATAATAGGACCAACCTGCATAAAATATTTAAAATATTTATTTTCACATAGATCCAGATTTACTTGGTGGGTTTTTTTTGTTTTTGTTTTTTTTTTAACCTGTCATATCTGGCATCTTAGCAAGCAGAATGTGAAGCTGTGTGCCATAATACGCCAGACACCTTTGCTTTGCCAAGTGGGCCTTGACAGTATAAGTCCCTCTTGTTATCTGAACTTTTTATTTATTTATTCATTCATTTGTTTTATAATTAAGCCAAACCAGACGGGGGTAGAGAAAATACAGAGAGTTGAAGTTGAAGAGGTTGATGATCGAAATGAAAACTGCTGCCACTGTGTAATTGCTCCAAATGCTGCATCTGAAAAACAAGAACCAGCCACACAAACACAGTACAAAATACAAAGTAACGGCAACCCTGTGGTTCTTGGTAGTTTTTTGATTATGTATATTCCTATAACTGTGTACATGTGTGTGCCTGTGTGAGGGGATGTGTGTATGAATGTGTGCATTTGTGCCTTTGATTGTCATATGTATGCCTATGTATATATGTGGATGTATGTGTGTGAATGTATGTTTGTGTATGTATATAAGAATGTATATAAGAAAACGTGTGTGCATATAAGCATGTGCGCATATAAGTGTGTGCTTGTGCCTATATGTGTGTGTGTGTGTGTGTGTGTGTGTGAGTGTGTGTGTACAGACCCTTTCCAAAGATTAGAATATCGTGGAAAAGTTTATTTATTTCCATAATTCCATTCAGAACGTTACACTTTATTATAGATTCAGGGCCTACAACTTAAACGATTTCAAGTACGTAGTTGTTTATTTGTACATAATTTGGGCTTCCAGCTCATAAAACCCATGAAAACAGGAATTAAAAAAATTAGAATACTGTGAAGAATTTGGTGAGGAATGTCAAGTTGAGGACGAGGACTGTCAGTTTGAGGCTAAGGATGAGGACCGTCAAGTTGAGTTGGACGATTGGGGCTGTCAAGCTGGGGACTGTCAGTTTGAGGTAGAGGATGGGACTGTCAGTTTGAGGTTTAGGATGCATACTGCCAATTTGAGGTTGAGGACCATCCGTTTGAAGTTGAGGAATTTGAGGTTGAGGATGAATATTGTTAGTGTGAGGTAAAGGATGGGACTGTCGATTTGAGGTTTAGGATACATGCTGTGAAGTAGGGGTTGAGGACTGTCAATTTTAGGTTGAGGATAAGCATTGTCAGATTGAGCTTGATTGTTGATTTTTGATTGTGTGTAGATCTTCTTTACTCATTAAAAACTTTTTCTTTATTCCAGATACTGAAGTTAGAGAAACCCCAGCCCAAAGTAGAGAACCCTCCAGCAGCTCGACCTCAGCAGGGGCCTCAAGCCAAATCTGCACAACCTCAGCAAGCACAAGCCCAACACCAGCCATCCAAACAGGCCCCACAACCTCAGCCTGTTTCCAAGCTTCCGCTCCAGTCTTCTCAGTTTGAGCAGAAAGCACAGGCCTCCATGCCATCTAAGGGACCAGCATCCACCACAGATTACCCAGCTTCGAGCAGTTCAACCAGCTCTCTACAGGCAGAGTATCACCCTCACCGGAGAGGCTCCCTTCTGACCTTAGAGAGCCGACGCTCAGGACCCTCAACACCATCCCGGATGCGCCGTTATGACTCCCACAGCCTCTTGTCAGAAAACTCAATTGCTTCTTCACGCCTAGACTTGGCAGACAGCGTGCCATACCCAGAGTGAGTGTGTTCTAATGAGTTGCCCAATAATGGACATCCAAAATAATGGTAATGCAGATCATGCACAGAAAGGGGTTTAGGTTTATAGATTATGGGTTAAAGTGTTTTAATATAGATTGTTTAATTCTAATTGCTCAGTGTGTCTCATACGTAGGGTTGCTCAGTTATGGCAGAAATCATAGACTTTTTAACAGTACATGTTTTGAAACCTTAGCTATACACTACTAGTCAAACGTTTTCGCACACAATGAGATTTTCTACATCTGTTCACTTAATATTTAAAGTAAAGTAAAAGTACAGTGAAGTGGCTCCTTATAGTCACATGTGAACACACCATAGCACACAGTGTGTACAATGTAAAATTCTTTTGCTGCATTCAACCCATTCACCAAGTGAAGCAGTGGGCTGCCATCAATGAGGAATGCCCAGAGAGAAGTGTGTTCGGATGGTACCTTGCTCAAGGGTAGTTGGGCAGTCTTCTGCCGGCAGGGGCAACACCATAACCACTAGGCCACCAAGCTTCCCCCTAAAAACACACTCAGTATTCTTTGCTAACCTACAAAAAGCCACCAAATAAAATTAGAATTATAATGTAGATTACAAGAGAAGTGTTGGCTATTATGTGATGAAACAGTTGAAACAGTGCTATAAAAGTTAAAGGACAGTCTAGAATTTGACTCTGCATCACACACAACCAGTTGATAGAATGTCAGACGTATTCTTGGTACATCTTGTAAAGGAAACAGGTTTTATTTGACATGTTTTCATTTACAGTTGTTCATTCAACAACTTTTCAATGTTGAACAAGAATAAAAATCTGCAGTCAAGGATTTCCAAACTTTTGAATTCCATTTACCCGCAAAGATTTAAACAGCAACACTGTGTGCATGTTTGCTGTTATCTGTAGTTAGCACAAAATTGTCATAAAACATTGAAACTAAACAGGTTGTTACAAATGCGCAGTACTGTGCAATAGTCTTGTCACACCTCATTTCTTCATATTTTGCTTCCAAAGATCCAGACATTCTTGTACTTTTAATGTAGTCATTTCAAAGTCTTTCAAAGTCTCTCATTTTTGTTATGCTAGGAATCATTCAAGCATAACAAAGTACATGTAACTGAGGGCCCAACCCAGTGAAGAAACAGGTGCAGATGGTTCCAGATGATCAGGCTAGTATATGGGTGGTGCTGAATGCTGAGTGGTTGGAACACCTTTATTTAGGCACCTTGTATTCTTTAGGCACTTGGGAGCCTGACACAATGATACATTTGTTCCCATGTATTTTATTTACGATACCTTAATATGGCACAGATAGAACAGTTTGACAGGCTTTTGTACAGTACTGTACATAATTTTGTTTATTGTAACTTTTTTTTTCATTGTTATGTAAAATGTTCATTTAACCTTTAAACTGTATGGAATTTTCTGTGTTACAGAGCACTTCTGAACCACCAGGGAAGCTTTGGCCAGATCCAGCTGACCATTCGTTACGTCAGTCTGAGGAACAAGCTCATTGTGACCGTTAACTGTTGCAAGTAGGTCTTTTAAATATTAATTGGCCAGTCAACTCAAGGGGTGATGGTTTTTATAAAATAATAAGATTTTGCCGGTTTCCCAGTCGTAGCAGTGGAAGTTTACAAATTAGTTGTGTGTGAGCGCATTGTCAGTGTGTTGTTATTTTAAGGTAGTAAAATGACCAACAAGCAGCGCATTTTAGAAATGTGTGGGTGCACAAAGCTCATTATGAAACACATGTACAGTGTTTTTTATTTGATTTTAATTCATTTATATATACAGTAGAATTGATACTTTCACAACTTTTTTTTTTCATTTCCGGCGCCCCAATGCGTGGCAGAAAGTTACGGCAGCCCTGCTGATTTTTGAACTTCTTTCTTATTTTCGTTTTTTATTCTCTTAACTTTTTACTTTAATCTTAGTAACTGAAATCGAACACCATGCACTACCGTTTCATGCTTGTTTTGGCAATTTTTGTCATTTTTCACCCGTGTTTGGGGACCCTGTGCTACCCCCCAAAAAACCACAGCAAAAACCCACCAACTGCTTCCTGTAGAAGTTCTCTGATGACTCTGCAATAGTCTGCCTCATCACTGATGGGGAACGACAAGGAGTACAGAGAACTGACCAGAGACTTTGTGGACTGGTGCTAGCAGAACTACCTCCAGATCAAGACTGGAAAAACCAAGGAGCTGGTGGTCGACATCCTCCGCTGCAACCACTGAACGTCCAGGGCATGGACATTGAGACTGTGGAGAGCTACAGGTACCTTGGTGTTCATCTGAACAATAAACTGGACTGGACAGGTTGTACCTGCTGTGGAAGCTCCAGTATTTTGGCATGCAGGGGCCACTCCTGAGGACCTTTTATGACTCTGTGGTGGCATCAGGCATCTTTTACGGTGTGGTCTGCTGGGGCAGCAGCATCTCTGTTGGGGACAGAAAGAGACTGAACAGGCTGATCTGGAGGCCAGCTCTGTTATAGGATGACCTCTGGACCTAGTGGAGGTGGTGAGTGACAGGAGAATGGTGGCTAAGCTGTCATCATTGATGATTAACATCTCCCACCCCATGCAGGAGACTCTGACAGCACTAAGCAGCTCCTTCAGTGGCAGGCTGCTGCATCTACGGTGTGGGACGGAGAGATTCCACAGGTCTTTCCTTCCAACAGCAGCCGGCTGGGGATTTAGCAAAGTGTTGTTACGTGTTCATAGGTTTAGGCCTGTATATGTGTTCATATTTAAGTTCCAATCATTCATCTCCTTGTGTCTGTTCATCCTCATGCTACCCTCACACTTCCCCCTGATTGTACCAGTTGTTTGTGGATCAGCTCGGATTAGTGGTGCAACAGATCACTGTTGATCCGTGATCCGAACCGATCTCTCCACGGTTCTGCACACACGTGATCCGAAGATTCGAAGAAAAAAAAAAGTTCCACTGCATGCTCAAAAGGCTGCACAACAACCGCTGAAATCCGCGGCATTTAAGCAGCCCTTTCCTGCCCAGATCAACCAGGCTAAAGCTATTACAAAAGCTATTGGGGTGTTTATAACTGCAGACATGAAGCCTCATTCCGTGCAAAACAAGGGGTTTAAATGATGATGAACGTGCTTGAGCCGTGCTATGATATCCCGTCGCGCACCTACTTCAAAAGTCTGTGACTGAACTGTCAAAGGATCTTCTGTTGCCCTAACTACAAACAGGTGGACCTCCAGGGCAACGGAAAGCTACGTGACTGTGACCGCTCATTACATCACATTGGAGTGGGAGATACGAAGCCCTGTACTACAGACCTGCCCCCTCTATGAGAGTCTCCCCACAAAATGTAGACATCCTCATCTGTTTGAAAAAAAATTGAAGTTATAAGGACATAAGCTAGTTTTTATTTCATTCTCCATGTTCAAAGTAAGAAACAATGATTTTGATTGTGTCCACATTAAAGGAAATAATTATCATTCCCTATATTGCACCTTAATTTGTTTTTATATAATAGCGT
>JBBPCY010073312.1:0-10404 GCA_037974405.1 Brachyalestes nurse | reverse complement strand
GATACGGCCTGGGCTGCCACGCCCCCAGTCAAAATAAGAGTTCCTACGGACTGGGGGCGTGACAGGTGTCTCGATTTTTGACTTCTTTTTTTTTTTTTGTTGCTTTTTTCCAGTTTAAAAACATCACCTGACCTTTACAATGTGAATCTGCAGAAAAGGTCCACAACAAATTGTAAAAAAAAATCTATTTACGTTAACCCCCATCAGAAATGCAGAGGGTTTTTTGCTTCTCCTACAAAGTTATTTTGGAGATATGAGGTTTTGCTCCAACAGGTTTGTTACGGTATGTTATTTTTAACTGTTGTGAGAATGCAAACACTCTATACAAGTCTATGTCTCTCCAGTGCTCTCTTACTCTCTCTTTCTCCAAAGTTCTCTCTCTCTCCGCTCTGTTATCCCAGTGCTGCGTGACTGCCCCTCCAGCTAAGACAACAGCACTGTTTCCTGAACCCCTGTGCTCACACTCCGCTGGGCTCCGGCTCTCGCTTCCTCTCATCTCCTCTAACGTGCCCTGACACCCCCACCTTTGAAGTCCCGAGGTGCTGCGGCTCAACAAAAGCGGCCTGATCCGTGGCTGACGCACCAGTAGCTCCGCTTACGCCTCAGGACGAGCCTCCAGCAGCCACCCCCCCCTCCGACCTGACCCCATAGAACTCTGCACGTCTCCCTGACGTGTGGCAGGCTGCTTGGCTGGCAGGAAGTTGCACAAGCAAATTATGAGTGCTATAAAGCCTGTTAAGAGCCTGTGGAGACTCTGAGGCCGTCATGGACTCAGAACTGGGATATTTTAACTCCTAAAGCTGCAGTGACTAACCGGAAGACTTGCTATTCAGTAGCTCTACAAATTATTCATCAGCTACTATTAATTCTGAATTGTTTGGGGACTATTATGAAACTAGTATGTAAATTATGCAGTTATGAACTGAAGCGTGGGCTGCACACGGACCCTAAGAGTTGAATATAATCAAGGTAACAGCTCAGTCATAGAGAAATAAAAAATAGTGCTAGGAGGTGATCAGTAGCATGAGCCCCTCCCTTATTCTACACAATGGCAGGCTGTGTTGAGCTGCAGCCCGCATGGAAAATGATTTCCTACACGTGTGCACATTTATATTCCTGTCTTTGTAGGCTGTTTCCATTACCTTCTGGCTGTGCTGCCGAACGCTGATATGCCACACCTACGCCCATTCTAGCTTTCCGTTTTCAGAATCCCAGCCACAGTTCCTATTTTCATAGTAGTACAGCACTGTACTCTCTTCTGTAGTCTCAATAGAGGGAATTCACACTTTTATTTAATCTCCTGACTTCAATTACCAGCATGCATTAGGCAACCTATTGGGAATCCTATTGGGTGTCACCCAGTCCTGACTGCTAGCCTAGCCTCTTGAGACTATTAGCAATACTATAACCAATATAGCATAGTATATAGTATATTATAACTGAAATTATAAGCAGTTTTTTCAGGGATATATAAAGTTTACTGATTCTAATTTTGATTCTGTTGGCTAGTGAACAAAACCAAGCTAGTATCAGTGTCACTATTAGCTCTGAAGTCAAAGAATCAGACAGGAAGTCATGATGTAAAGACACATGAAATGATGCAATAAATCCCTACCTAAAAGTAAGGGTATAAGTATGTTTTAAGGATAAAATATGAAAGAGGTAAATTCTGACTTTGACTGATGTCCCTTTAACCTCAGAAAGTAAAATACCACTTACTGCTCGAAGCTGCAGTTTTTGTAAAATCCTCGGAACATCAGTCACATTAATGGTTTCCTACAAAAACGGACACACACAAACACATGCACACACGTGCACACACACACACACACACACACACACACAAACACACGTTCACACACAAGGGCACACACACAAACACACACGCACACATGTGCACACACAAACACACGTGTGCACATACAAGGGCACACACACAAACACACGCACACATGTGCACAAACACACAAACACACACACGCGTGCACACAAAAACACACACGCACACATCTGCACAGACACAAACACACAAACACACACACATGTGCACACATAAGGGCACACAAACAAACACACACGCACATGTGCACACACACAAACACAAAAGGGCACACACACATACACAAAGACACACATGCACTACAAAGCACAATGTACGTAAAATGGGCTTAACTCTACCTTAATTTACCCCTGAAATTACACCGAACTCCTTCATTTGAATTAAGTGGCCGTTAATTTTGTGAAACCGACCCCATAATTTTAGCTCAAAATTAGATTTAAAGCATGAGTGTGAAACGCCTTAATCTTAAAATTTAGGTGTTATTATTTAAGGGCCAAATTTGAAAAAGTAAGGGGAATCAGCCTTAATTTGTGCACTTTTCTCTTAATTTTCCATCATTTCTTATTTGGAAAGTTAAGGTTAAAATGTAGGTAATCTTGAGGGGTAAAATTAAGGGGGTTGGTTTCGTAGTGACTTTTGCTGCAGTGAGAAGGACTTGTGGCTGACAATAATGGGCAGAGTTTATTAGTGATGAATGAAGCTTAGTGAGATAAGCAACATTTTCACTCCCCACTTTAAAAAGAGATCTTCAGGACCACGTGGATTCTAGAGTGAGGTGTGTTAGTGGGGACACTATGACAGCAGCGCTACTTGTGTCACACTGATACCACATATACAAATATGCATATAAAGACAAAGGACAGTCACAAAAACCTGTGTTAAAAATAAGCTAAATCATGAATACAAATCTGATTATGGACTGACTCGTGTAATGATCAGATTAGTAGTGCTTGTAAACATGCTGGAGGCCCACAGCACAAATCTGATCTTCTGCACTTATCACATTATCACGTGCATGTAAACAACACACGACACACTCCATGTGTGAAACCATTTAAAATCTCATGTTTGAAACATCCTTGTTCATGAATCACCAGTTACTGGTTGTGAACTATATTGGCTTTCAACCCCAACCTCTATGCATTTAAGCTGCTGTCATAAAGGAAACTTATAAAAAAAACATAAACAATTATTGGAATATAATTCCTTGGATGTTTAAATGTTTTTTGTAAATATAATATTCATATTTAGGTTTTTAAAGTCACATTTTTAAAGAAGTTAATATCTGATTTCAACAAATAAAATCAGTGTAAAACAGTCGAAAAGCGGTGTTTGTTCTCTTACACGCTTGCAGTTTTCTACTCTTTTACTCAGTGCTCCGCTGCTTGGCCGCTCTCCGGACCCCCTCCTTCTGCAGGTTTTCCCACCCCCTTGTGGGCGGAGACTATCCTGAAAGTTCTCCCGGGTTCAAAAAGCTTGTGGTTTCTCCGGTCTGTTTCTAAAAACTTAAAAATTAAAGAAAATTGGGCATTTTTGTTCTTAATTGGTATTTGTGTTTAAAAACCACAGTAGTGGTTATTATTATTACATACAATATTATTACAATATTACATGCAGCAACACAAACTGGGGAAACTGTGATATAAGGAGATGTTTTGCCGTATGATGGAGATTTACTATTTGTTGCGCTTTCAGCACGGAGCTGTGTCGCTCATGATTGAACAGCTGAAGCGTAGAATGAGGCGTGCTTGGTGAAGAAAAGCACAAAAGTGTGTCTGGTGTGGGACAGGCATTCCCAGTCCCAGTCACTGGATCATGCCAGGTCAAGGCAGCGGAAGCAAGCCATTGCAGTTGCACTTGTTGATGTCCTTTTCAATGAAGCTCAGATGGAGAAGAAGCGAGCCAAAGAAAAAGGGTGGTCTTGCATAGAGCACGGGTAACACCATCATCCATCAAACCCTTACTCACACCCACTTCATCCATCACACAGCCTGACACCTCACAACAAAATAAAAACTTGGCCATGAGGAGCTCAAACAAACACAGAGATGGCGGAACAAAGATGTCTTAGTCACAATGTTATACTGAGGAGTTTGTTGGATTCGTGCCCATCTAACATAGGAAACCCAGAAGAGCCATCCTTCCCTCTGTGGTCTGCCTGTGGAGAAAACTCAGAGGACAGAGGCTTCCCTTGTGGTCTGACCAAACAAGTGGATGGACGTGTGCTTACATACTGCTGACAGTGTTGTTTATGACCAGAGGTGGTTAGTAACTGGTTACATTCACTCAAGAAAAAAAATCGATAGATTTATACTTTGTTCTAATTTTACATTACATTTTACTTCTACTCAAGTATATTTATGATGAGCAACAAAAAGAAAGGAATCTACAGTGAAGGGAGACATGAATCTGAAAAGAAAATTATCTTCAACATTCGATTCACACATTATTACTTAAGATCTACACATTATTATGAAAACAAAATCATTCTTTGTTTATTTTTTTCATACCTCTGTACTTGACTTATATGTTTGTGTATTGAGTTTATCTCATGTCTTTCCATCCTGTAATAAGGATTGCATATACATGTATATTTAAACACAATAAAACTAAAAAAAACCTTTTTGGTTTTCGTTTTCTTTAAGTTTGGTGTTTGTAGTCCTGGTTCAACTGATGCACACAGTCGTTCTGACAGATTGCAATATGTCTGTCCAAACTTTAATAGATTAACTGATTTAGTAACAGACTGCTCTGAGGACTAGACATCATTTTTGGTGGAGGGGGTATGTCATCGCAATTGTTTGCCGGGGTTGGTGATGGAGTTGCTGATCCTGAAATGTGGAATGCAATGAGCCACAACAAAAAGTTGTGGGGAAATGTCTCTAGCCTTCCCAGCATAAATGACGCCTATAGTTATAGAAGTAATCTTTAGTGGTAACTGTAGCATTTATGTGCGCTATAAAGGCTCTGGCTCCCTGCAGCGAGTGGCTCGTGCTTGTGTTGACCTCTGCCTGTCTTCACGCTGATGAATGAAGTCTGGATGCACTCTGGACGACTCAGGCACTGCGTAATGTTGTCTTTCTCTTTTCTCTCCTCTCGAACCCAACGGGATTTCACCAGTATTGCCTTCCCCAGGTCTTTTGGGCTCTACGCTCTTCCCCAGAGGACTAGGAGGCCCGCAAGGATAAAAGCGGAGAGCAGCGTTCCTGTCGCTTCTTCTGCTCAGATCTGCAGCCAACACAAGCTCAAGCTCAAGCCTGGAACATCACTGGGACTAAAAAAATCTTAGAAGTCGATCACAGCGTCGTCCTGCCAGCTAGCAAAGAGCTGCAGAGGAGCCTGGGGCAGGGACTGAGAGAAGAGGCAGAGGAGGAGAAAGCAAAGAATGCAAGAACAGAGCACTTCACTGATTATTAATTTGGGCTTCAGTCCTCAACATAATGGTTTCAATCATGACCTCGGGCCAGGAAGACATCAAGACTGCGCTACTGCTGCCAAAACTATTACGTTAGCACGCGCTCCATTGCTATTACCCAATTACCCTCTCTCGGGGCAATTTGAGTCGGCAAAGTTCAAGGCGGAAAAATGTATAATTTACAAATGGGTTATTTATACTGGAGTGAGTGAAGGCTGGCAGGTCTGAGTGGCAGCAAGCACATACGGTTCCTAACAGGCCTTGTCCAGAAGCTTGGCATTTATTGCCTTTGAATTATCCAGCAGGATATGGGACACCAGCCCCACTGTTATAGTCCCACTCCCCTAACTCCCTTAAAAAAACCTGGCCAGGCTCGCTGAGCAGTGGTCACATCTGTTTAAGCGGAGTGTGTTTGAGGTCTGTACAGTTTATACTTTGTCATTTGTTATCACGATATTGGCCTTTTTTCTGGTATGCACACTAACCTTCGTCTTCACCCATCGTGAATACAAATGAGTGTCATGAGGAATAAAGGTGTTCTAATGAGCCAATAAATGATTTCAGTCCCAATAATTAGGTCAAACTTCTGATCCACCAGCACACTGCAAGGAGGAAAGGGCCTCGAGCCAACACTCGTATGCTGGTCTCTATTGAAATGCACATAAACGTGGGCTGCCAGTGGTTAGATTGATTGCTGGAGTGCATCTGTTGTATATGATGTGTCCTTGCTTGGGGGGTGTGTATGTGTGTGTGTATGTATGTGTGTGTGTGTGAGGATCTATGGTCCCAAAGCCAGTGAAAGAATTACCTCAGCATGCAGAAACGCTGCGTGTTCCATTCACCCCATCTGGTTCACTTTAGCCCCGACATCAGCATTCAGCCTGGGCGCTTCCACCTCCAGAAACACACACACACACACACACACACACAGCACATATGAGTTATGAGGGGAGTGGCGGTGCAGCAGCTTTGTCTGGATTATGCACATTGAATAAGCCCCAATAAATGTATATTTCATGATCTTATTAGCAGTAATGTGTTACCGATGCTTAACTGTGTTGTTAAAGCAGCACCCGGGCTCACATAAAGGCCTCAGAGGGAATCAGATTGTGTTTAGCTGCAGCTCACCACCTTGTCTTTCTTCATTCCATGGACTATTCCACGGCACGGCATGATCCAGAGTTCGCAATAAAAGAAAGGAATTTATAATTTTTTTTTCCCCTCCAACTGTTTTCCGCATAATGTAACTCGCTGGGGCTGGAACTCGCCCGTCTTCCTGAAGCCATTTTTAGCTCGCTGAACTGAAAAGCAGAGCGAGGAGCGATCTGGCTGAGGAGAAAGAGGAGGTGGCGAAGGTGAAGTAAGAGAGATGAAAACAAGTCGGGCCGAAGGGAACGAAAGGCTGCAATAAATGGATAAAAATACATTGCGGAGTTAAAAGGAGCAGCAGTAATCTTGAAAAGTGTATTATGTCTAGGGCTTAAATAGGGACTACTGAATCTCTGCTGCTCATGTCAATCATCTGGCAGTCCCTTCTAGTGCATATAAAAACATTCAGGCTCCCTTCAACACCTCTAAAGCACCTAAACCCCTTCTCCCGCCCCCACGCTAATAAACCTGGCCCTCATGCCGACTCCTGTGCCCAACAAAGACTTCTTTGTTCAGTTGGAGAAACAGAAAAGCCAAGAACGTAGCTGTAAATCACTCTGTACAGATGGGTCGCAGCTCCTGAGTGTGGTTTATAGCTGCTGGTCTTGGGCCTTTGGGGCCCATGCCGGAGGAGCCACAGCAGATTACCTGGGTCTGGGCACTGAAGACAGTATCTCAGCCTATGACTGCGTCTTCTACTCGCTTCACAATAGGCACCCTGACTAAATCTCATCCTAAAAGAGAGGAACTGTAAAACAACTAAAAATATCACAAGGCACAACATGGGCATTCTTACCAAGGTAAGGCGAAACATGAATCAGTCAAGGGAGTATAAATAGTTATGGTCATGCTTGCTTTTCCAAGAATGCTCGCTGCCAGACGAGAGCCAGTTTCTAGACAACTGGGTAAAAGTCACCGAAGTGGGTCACAGCTACATTTTACAGGGCAAAAAAAAACATGATCAACTTTCTGTGCAAGGAAATGTGAGAAGGATAAAGGCAAGTGGTATTTTCATGTGGTATTTCACTATGTAGAGAATGATTTTAAAGCTCTATTTTAAAGCTCAATACTGTTTGAGGCAGGTGCGGAGCATGTACGAGCTAATTATGAGGAAAAAGTAAAAAAAAACCCAAAAAACAAACAAATAACAACAACAATAAAAAACAAATATGCAATCCAGACATGTTTTTGTTGTTTGCCAGTGAGATTCAGCCTCAGGTACATAGCTTTCAGAATCTCACCAATTTAAACTGGTTCTCTCTATCAGGGCTTGAGTGCATTTTTAATCAGTGTGATGGGATATAGCCAATTGTTGCTCAAACTAAACGTACATAGCAAGGAGTTTTCCTCTGCACAATAGTGACCTTTTCAGAGATGTATAAATGCCATGTCACAGAATCATTCGCACTATCCAGTTCTTTAAAGGTTATTTCTTAGGCTAGTTTGAAGCCACGTAGCAAATAACTGCCATCTTTCAGCGCTCAACAACAAAGTCAGTTCTCAAAACTAGCATTGGCACGGTACCACTTTAACATGTCCAGTACTGATACTGATGCCTCCTTGATTATCTGCAGATACTGGCCCAGCTTAGCTGTTAATAAAACAATGGCTCCAACTGCCTCAAGAGGACTCTCTAAAAGATATATAATTCAGCTTTCTACAGCCAGACAGAGCACAGTCTCTCCATTATAGAATTCTGAACACCTTGCTGAATCATTAATGGCTCTTTGTAGGCAAATTATACACTGTTTGGGGTTTTTCTGACAACCACATAGTGCACTATGTAGGGAGCAGACACAGCCTTGCTGCTCATCTGTGTTGATGAGCTACTGAGCAACTGTTCTGTGTTACTCGTGTCCTGACATGTCTCTCTTTATGGCATTTGGCTCAAAGTTTATTTAAGCATTCATGTGATGATCAGTTTGATGATAATAGTTTGTGATAATTTTTCTTGATATCCAAAGAAGGGATTTTGGCCTGGATCAGACCAGTACCAATACTCAGTATCAGATTGGCACACCCCTACTCAAAACTTACGCGGTCTGTCTAACAGGCCTATATTCCAGCACAGCCTTACACAGATCACTCTGGAAATTTTACTCATGTATTATTCCCATACACTGGGCTTTGTGTGTATGATTATTCAGGCATACAGTTCATGTGATTCTAATTGGTGGGGTTTAAGCATCCATTACATGTTAGCTACATTAGCATTATAGCTCCAGTGCAGACTTCAAAGAAGCAGACGTCAAACTGAGCACGTCTTAGCTGATCGACTACATTTGGGAAGGAAAACAGTACAAAAATAGTCCTCTCTTTCAGCAAACAAATGTCTCAAGTGGATTGTGTTGCACTGAAATTGTGGTGTCAGGTGAACACTGGATGTTGAAGGCCAGGAGGGCTGGGCAGTGGAAGGCGGGGCCTTGACATGAGTTCTGCAGCGCCTGAGGGATGGAGCTGGCCTCACTGTAGACGGTGGCATGCCAGCGCTACATACGATCCAATCTGTATGCTCAGTGGTGGCGATGGTTCAACGGCAGTGTCCCTGGATCCATTTTAGGCCGTCCTCAGACAAACTCTTCACAGACTACAGCTTGGCAAGCCAAGCAGGCCATTACCAAGCCCTCCACATGACAAATCCACACAGGGAGCAGGCAATCAAATACCTTCAGGCCAAACAGTACTTCTGCAGGAGAGCAAACACAAAGCCAAGGAGAGAGAGCGAGAGAGAGAAAGAGAGAGAGCGAGAGAGAGAGGCAGGCAGGGGGGAAAGGAGGGACGGGGTCTAAAAAAGGAGTACTAGAAGAGAAAGAGCAAACTTCATTTAGCCAGATGTGATGCTATCACCAGAGCAACTCCTTGTGTTTTGTGGAAAGAGGGCTGTGGGCTTTGGCACTGCTTGTTTTTTTTTCAGTCCTCTCTGTCTCTCTCTCTCTCTTTCTCTCTCTCTCTCTCTCTTTCTTCCACCTCATTCTAAAGCGCGTAGCCTGCACACTCTTTCATCAGATACTTTCCTAAGAAAGAAGAAGAGTTGTGGGGAGGGAGTAAAAGACAAAGCAAATAGAGAAAGGAGTGAATGAAAGCAAGAGTTTAAAAAAGAGTGGGGGGAGACGAAAGAAGAGATGTATGGTTAGACAAACAGGGACAGAGAGTGGGAGGCAGCCAGAAAGAGAAAGACAGAAAGAGAGAGTGGGAGATTGTGAGAGAAAGACAGAGAGAATTGAAGTGAGAGTGAGAAAGAGAGGTAAAGTGGAAAGAGAGGACGAAAGACAGAGAAAATGGGGGGAGATGATGTAGAAAGAGAGCTGACAAGAGACTCATTCCTGGTCCAGCTGTGGCTTCAGGGGGAATTCTGCCTGAGGTAGTTGAATACAGACCACAGATTCAGAGAGAGGGAGAGAGAGAGAGAGAGAGAGAGAGAGTGAGAGAGAGAGAGAGAGAGAGAGAAAGAACAGCAGTAGCCTCCTCAGTGAAGGCCTATGGGGAGACAGACAAACTCCAGGCCATGTCCATTAACCTCCAGCGACTGCAGCCTGGGCCAAGAGCAGTGTCACACAGAAAAGCCAAACAGCCCGGCAAATGACAGGGAGACAGACAGCTACTGTGTGCTCAGGGAAAGATGCTAAAATCCATAATAATGTTTTAAATGTTTGGATTTTTGATTTTTTGTATATTAATCTAATTTGTATTATTATGGGACTCTTGGCTCGTAGACTGTTGTGTAGTTTTGCCTATTATAAAGAGCATGAAGAGAGAAAAAAGCAGTACTACTAGAAGCCTTAAGGGTAGGGCTGGGCAATTAATCAAAAAGTAATTGAAATCGACATTCAGAACCTATAATCGATCGAATTTTTCCAGGTCAATTATTTCAATTACTTTCCCTTTAAAAACACTACCGCGTGTGGAGTCACGTTCTGTTACGATACGTTATTCCGCCGACATGTCGAGCATGGAGAGCTTAAACACTGAGACAACTGAGCAACAAGAGCAGCTTGTACCA